>CAOLHI010003200.1:0-193632 GCA_948474755.1 Ctenosaura bakeri | reverse complement strand
TTTTCAGAGTAGCTTGTTCTGTTGTGACTTACATTGCTGGTTATTTTTTGTTAACTTCACACTGCTCTTCTTTTAAAAAGCCTTCAAATACATAAGAGAGTGGCAGAAAACATGAAAGATTCTTGTGAAGTGCCCTTTAAAAGTAAATAGAAAGCAATGTGTGATCCCAGTAGTGTCATTCCCATGCCTTGTGCTACTTTGGAAACATAACCTTCTTATACCCTTGGCACTTGGTCCTCCTGAAGGAATGCATTATGAGTGCTTGCGTTATATATGTTATACATTATATTACATGTTAACTTATTACTTCCAATCTCTGACATCAGAGTTCACCTGGGCATACTGTTATTTCCATATCATTGGTCTCCTCTTGACTCTCTGTTTTGTCTACTTTTGCCCCCCTTGAGGACTCTTTCACACTACACAGTTGTATTCCACTTTAACTACCATGGCTGTGTTCTGTGGAATCTGGGGTTTGTAGTCTGATGAGACACTAGAGCTCTCTGGCTGAAAATTGAATGCAAATCTCCAGATTACATAATTGTCTCATGGGAAAGGGCCCAAGTGGAGTGATTACTGAAGGGGAGAGGAAGAGATGTGGATATGGTATTTGGACCCAGCCCGTAATAGTTAATTCTGGCATGAATGGAATAAATGGCCTTTCATATTATGATGAGCGCTGTGAAGGCAAGATTGATGATGGTGGGGATGTAACCGTCTAGTAGTAACATATACAGCAAGCTGTCGCCTAGCATTATGTGCAGGTATGTATTAAATCACATGTTCCAAAACACAGCTACCTCTCCTTTTTCAAAGCTAGGAGTCATTTATGGATGTTACTTTTTTTGGACAACTGGTCCCTGAGATCATGCCAGCTGCGGCATTCTGGAGGAGGTACTCAAAAAAGCAACTTTTCCAGATTCTGCTTATGGAACACTGCGCCTGCCATTTCATCTGCACAAAATTAAAAAAAGAGATGTTGCTGTAAAACAGCATCCACCAAGGAAAAAAGCAGACTTGTTTGAGGACTTCTATTCAACACTTAAGCGTAGAACCAAGGAACCCACTGTTTGCTGTCTCTTACAGTACTGTTATATGAATCCAGGCTCACATTTTTCCATCTTTTTTTCAGAGTGAAGAGCTGGTGTTAAGCAAAGAAACCAAAGAGAAGCGGTTGGAAGATGGATATTTCAGAATAGGTAACTGTGATGGATCTCTTCTCCATGCTGGCCCTGCGGTTCCAAACCTTTAAGCTCTTGTCACTGTTTTTGCTCGCTTCCCCTCAAGATCTCTCCCTGGATTGGGCATTTCGCCCTCAAGGGGATCCCTATATGGACCACTGGTTGCGTTGTTCTCTGAGTTCAACTGTAGTATGCGTGACCAGACTCTCTATCAGCACTTGACAGGAACAGCCAGACACAGTTGTAAAAAGAAATAAACAAGTAGAAGTTTATTAATGCACAGTTAGATCACACATTAACCCCTGAACTATTTAATCCTTCAGCTCCCCAAAGCCCTATTCAGTTCTTCTCCTGGCTAACTGTCCTGTCACAGCTTTTCCCTATCTCTAGACCATCTTTTCCCAATCTCCCTGCAATCTTTTTCTCTATCTCTGTGCCATCTTTCCTCTATCTCTCTGCAATCTTTTCTCCTATCATTAGGCCAACTTTCCCCATCCGGCTACTGTCAGGGACAAGCCTCAGTTTTTAATCCTTTCTCCCCTATAAGCCCCTCCCCTTTCACAGCATTCCCTGAGCTGTGGTTGGCTGGCACCTACCAGGCTTGTGGGAGAAAGAAAGATGAGAACATTGTGGGAGAAATAAAGATGACACTGCTCATTTTTACAGAAATGTGAAAACTATTTTGCAACAGAGCTGGTTGATCTTATACCCTAGTCCAACTAGCCATGTCCTACTGAAATTCAGATGATGACAACAGGAGCCAGTCTTGTGTCACATGCTTGGGCAGCTAATACCCTCTTATGATATATATGAGGGGAAGGTGTGCCATCTGGCAATTGTAAGAGCCTAAGAAAATTCCAGACTGCCCAAAGTATTATGCATTCATATAATAATAAATGCAGGATAGCTGAACTAAATAGCTAATTCATGTAATAATTCCTTACTTAAAAATGAGTGTGATTTTACATACCATTTTTATTTAGAAATAAACACCTCAAATTGGTTTACAATAAAAACTGATAAAATAAACCAGTTTGCTAAAAATGATAAAGAGAAAGCTATACATTCAATAAAATAATTTTAAAGGCAAGAGAGAGCAGGTAAGTAATAAGGAAAACTGTTAAGCAAACAAATAAGACTTTAGTTGACAGCGGAGACATCCATACTGAGCACCTGCCTAAGTTTAGTATGGAAGCATTTGAAGAACTTCCATCAAAGTTTAGTTAGAGTCCTACTCTATATATTTTTCCAGATGGGTTTTTTTAAAATACTGTTTTCAGTTGAAACTGACATAATTTAGAAACAATATATTTATTTCTTTTTTAAATTGTGCTTTCTGACCCTTTCAAGCATTGTTTTCATTCTGGTATACAAAAATCTGCTTTGTCAAAAAAACCAGGTTTATCTTTGCTTCCAACCCACGCACCGTTTGGACACTTTGTATTGTCTTGGAAGTAATCACAAAGGGTTACACAGATGTGACCCCAGTCCTAGATTGAATAGGCTTACATGTGAGACATCTGTGTAAGTGACGCCTTGCATTTATTTAACATGCTTCCAGTTTGACTGACTTTTCTTCTTTGAAGGCAAGTTTGAAAATGGTATTGCAGAAGGAACAGTCAATCCCAGTTTAAATCCAATTGCAGCTGTCCGCCTTTTAGTCATACAGAACTCTTCTGTCTGGGCAATTCTAAATGAGGTAAGATCATACTATCATACTTTTGTTCAGTAGTGCTTCCTGTAAGTAGAGTGCTGGCTCCAAACATTTCAGCTTAAAGGCCCTTATTTCAGAATTTTTTAATGATATCCTAGAATTGGCAGGTAGAATAAATGTCAGGGCTCCTGTGCCTTTAATGGTTAACAAATCCTAAAATGGGGAGACATAACAAAAAGTTCTGCCAGGGTGAACTATGTGACATCTCTTCCATCACAATATGCCTTTTAGCTGCTGCACTTCCAGCCTTTTAGTGTGCCATGGAGAGCAGGAGGGGTGGCAACAGCACAGAAACATCCAGCTGTCTTCTTATAGCTGAATGCATGGCAGTGGGCCGTGTGTGCAGCTATGGGATAAGCCTGATGCATTTCTGTCCATCACTGAGCTGTGTATCCAGCTATAGGCTTTACCAGAAGCCCTTACTCTCCACTGGTCAGTAAAGGCCATGTTGTAGGAGATGTAGCAGCTAAAATTTGGATTTGAGAAAGGAGGAGTTGTATAATTTTACCTGGAACATCTTGCTGCTTCAGGAACTATAGCTATAGCTATGAAAGATACAGGAACCCTGTCCTGTATTCAGCTTAGCAACCCTATGACATCCTATGGGTTCTCAATGTATTTGGCCTTGTGCACATGTACTTTATGGTCACTTCTGTTGTGCCACAAGCCATGGATGCCATGCAGTGAGCTCAGGTGGATCATAGAACTGGAGGAGACCACAAAGGCCACACTGAAGATACTGATACCATACAGAACTTAGTACAGGTTGACTTTTTGGTGCTTCAGAAGTGCATGTATACTCTTGTTTTGCTGAAAGGTGGCTATCACACAATGTTGTGTTAAGTATATCAGGATATTGGGTTGGATCCAAAAGATGCCTTCAGGCCTTGCCTTATCATTAGGCAAAGTAAGGCTTCTATCTTAGGCAGCAGATTGTTATTTATTTTTATTGTGTTGGTAATTTCAGAAGAGCTTCCAGGATTTTGTTCTTCATGTTCCAAAATAATATGCCAGACTTTGGGACTACAGCGTTTTGGTTTGAGCGGCTGGAGGTGTGTGATTTGCTGCCCTGCCGTGGACAGTAAAATATCTTGGGCTGTTCCCAAGTGCCTCATTCATAGAAAGCCTTTCGACCCAGTCACTATGCACAGTAATGGAATTAGTCAGTGCTCTCAAGTGCCTGTTAAGGGGGAGAACCACAAGGTCCAGACCTTATTACCAACTAAAATAGGCCCCTTGAATCAATTATTGTTACTCGACATTTATGAAAATACCATCAATTCAATTGGTCTACTCTATCTGTACTACCAATAGGATTGCTTTTTACCTTTCAAAATACATTTTATCTTTTACAGTGTAGGTTTAAATTGTTTTAATATTGCAGTTTGGTTTAATTCCATTTTAATGTTAACTTAATATATATTTTAGCTGTATTCTTCCTTTTTAAATTGTAAACTATTTTGAATCCCAATTGTGGAAGAAAGGTGGGATTCAATATAATACTGGTAATGGTGATGATTAGTTAAGCCTAAGAAATGATTCTTTGCTGGAATGCTTAAAGAGCTTGTTTAAACTACTAGTTTGGACTATAACTCTGAGGATCCTCCGCCAGCAGGATCAGTGGGCATAACAGCTGGTGGGATTCTAGAATTGCAGTCAAAATCAAAACAATTTTGCAAGCTCTGAATGTCTGGGCCTTTTTTAATAAACCATTTTAGTATCAACTACATGTCAACTCTGCATTGCAGATTCATATTAAGAAGCTCCCCAACTGATAGTGACAAGGAAGAAGGAAGAAAGAAGATATTTTGTCTTTTGAGAAAAAAAATCTACAAAACCCCCCCCACAATCTGCAGAGTGAAGACATTGAGCATGCACCTTATTTCCAACTAATCTTTCACTGAAACTCTACCTCTTGTGAAATCTACTGTAGATGAGAAGACTGACCCAGCAAGAAGGGTTTATTGCAGTCTAAAAACTGGTACTTGGTATTATTTATCTAGATCCACGGTTTCTCCATCCAAACATGACTTTGTTGCCTAAGGATCACCGTAATCATGTCAGCCTATCTAACTGTGATAGGATATGTTATGTAAAAGATGTACATATTGTTATATTCCTTAAAGATGAGAAAAATATATATAGTTGTTTAAATACATTTTATGAAGGGGGTACTTTTTGGAGGTCCATTTATTTTGCTAATGCAAACCCTCTTTTATAGATTATCAGGGATATATATTCAAAAGCATTAGGGATATTTAATTTATTAAATGATTTGAAAAGTACATATTTTTATGCTGATAATGATGCAGTTTTTTTAAAAAATGAATGACCTTACTTCTTGAGTTAACTCTACATGTTGCTTTGATAATGAAGTAACCATATTTTGTAATATACTGCCATGGTTGGAAGAGTTTGAGTTTGCAAATGAAGCACTTTTGTACCATACCAAGGGCAAATTCCGTCCAAAGTTCTTGTGCACAATCTTCATTGTGCACATTGTGCAGATAGGTTCATTGAAGGCATAAGAAGCAGGGTGTATGCAAGGACTTAGAAGAACGTTGCCCATAAAATTACGAATCCCCAAAGTTTAATCTTAGCATATTGGGGAATTTTCTACTTCAGTAGGATATATGAAATCTGTAGTGATCTCAGATTTGATTTGTCTCCCATTACGGGGAAATTTTGATATTTTAAATCTTTGTACAGTTTTCTGAAATGCCGCCAAATTAATTCACCTGGAAAGAAAAGCATTCCGAGCTGATTTTATTTTGCTTTGCGACCCCTTTTGCACGATGTTTGTTCAGTCTTTTGGAATGACTTGTTTTATTTAGGGATCACAACAGAAAAACAGTACAGAATGACGTCAGCTGAGCTGTTTTTTAAATGCGATGGTGAGCCCTTTAAATGTTTAAAATAATTTATTTTTCCTTAAGGCGTCCCTGCCCCTGCCCCCCGCTTATAACGTTGCACTCTAGTTGACTGAGACAAGAGGACTCATGTGATCCTAATGTTTGTTACCTTTTGAATTTCCAAGAAAAAGAACGACACAGACGCTTACTTGGTCAGTAATCTTGGGGAGAGGCAATTCAAGCACTTTGTGCCATGGGGCACAGTAGACATGCAATAATGAAGCTGGTATATTAACAAGAAATTTACTATTTTCTTAACAAAACCCCAGCCAAGATATGAAAAGCTGAGCTTTTAAACTCACCTGCACTTCAATGACTCATGGTAAACAAAGTTTACTCAGTGGTTGTAGCTTGTGCCATGAGCTAATTCTTAAGATACTTCTGTGTCTTCAATGTAAGCTTTTGCCAAAAATTATGTCTTGCCTTTGCTTGGAGGGTCAGAATAATGTAGTAACAGTAATGATGACGTGATTAGGTGTCTGCCTACTTTGCCCTCTATCGTGAGACTCCTTGTAAAGAAGTAGATGATGTAATATGATCAACCAAGCTTCAAATAGTTCAAGATATTTCCACAATAGTCTGATATTTGCTTGCTTTTCATATATATATATGTGGATGGACCACATATATATAGATTCTTTTGCTGAAAGTCTTTACTTCCTCTTTGTTAGGCTAAACTATATACATGGATTTCTTAACTTGAGGAGCAGAATGCAGAGGTTACTGAGCTCCAGCTTTTGGAGTCCTTAGGCACTGACCATGCTGACTAGGAATTCTGGGTGCTGTAGTCCATGAACATCTAAGGAACCCAAATTTGGGAATTAATGGCATGGAGACAGAGAGACTAAAATATCACCTCTTCTATGAAATCACAGGGTATCTGCCTCAGAAAGACAATCTCTGTTTTAGCTCTACATCTGAAATATGTAGATAAAAGTATGTCCTACTTTACAGTATTGTTTAGAATCCAGGAGATAATACAAAGCATTTACCCACCCAGAGTTTTATATCTAATTATTATCATAGTTATTGAAAATAGACAGCATTGAAAATAATGTGTGTTTACAGAGGAGCTAAAGAAAGAAAGAGCTACACATTTGAGTGATGTGGGTACATGCTTATATACTCAAATTTATTTCAAGAATATGCTTGTTTACTTTCAAATGAGACCCACTGAATTCAGTAGGACTTACACCCTAGTAAGTGTACTTCGGACTGCAGGTATAGTATCTGACTGCATTGTGCTGTAGCATAATTTTCATAAATATAATTATGAAAACTCCACAATGAAAACCCCAGATGTAATACCATCCAATGTACACCATCCCATGTGACAATAGATCACACAAAGCACTGAAGGCTTAGTGGGGAAGAAACATCAGATCTCTTTATTTCCAAATAAGGAAAATCCTTGATAACTAAAAGTGTAGCTAACAGTTGACTATATGAACAGATTTAAGGAAGTTGCCCCAGCAGTACTACACAAGAACAGAGCTTGGAAAAAGTTATTTTAAAATTAATTTGTTACCCCTAAACTTGTTATTTTTCATAATGGTAGTATTTGTTATTTTAATTGTCCATTGCCAATTGCATTCTTTTTGAGTAGTAATATGTTTACTAATTTAACAAATTAATTAACTCCACCCAAAGTGCTATAAGAAATTTCCTAAAAATTTCTGATTCATTTAATATTAAATAAAACACTGGAATCCTGTTAGGGCCTTACATGTTTGTAAGTGGACTTAGGTTTGTGGGAATTAGAATTGCACAATTGTGTAATGTCTGTATCCAGTAGAAGGCTACTGTTATGTTACTAAGTAGCAGACCCAGCAAAGTGCCTGATGCATATTAGTGCACGATGAACACCCATCCTACTGTGCACCAGCATGCATCAGGTGCTCTTGCTGATGTCCTGTTACGCACTTCTGCAATTCATTAGAGGGATTTCTTAGTGTTACATAGCTAGGTATATGTAAAATTACATAACATAACAGGTCAAACAGGATTCCAGCATAAATTTATTTCATGGTAAAGTGTTAAGGCTAAGACCAGCTTTTTCTCTACATCAGACACACTCTGTGTCAGGTTTACATTAGGTACCAACATCCAATTCAAGCTTCCATTGGACCTGTATGCAGGTCCAGCCAGTAGAGCAGCATGATGCTTACATCTTATTCCAAAGTTCTGTATTGATATACCAGAGAAAACTAAGAGTAACTTTCCTCAAGCACAGGATTTCTTTCTGTAGCATAAGCTCAGGAAGTTTTTAGTTTGATGAAAAAAAAGTGAGGCTAATAGCTTTTACTTAAATGCAATGTAACAAGAATTATTTGGCTGAATGGAATCTATAAAGAGCTTGCCATTATTAATAGGTATAGGAGATTTTCACAAAAGTCTCAGAACCTGAATACACCAGTATGTGGTTGTTGGGCTACTGGAAAAACAAATTCCATTTTCTGAAAAAGATGTTAAAAATACTGTTATGATATTTTTAGAAATAGTTAAAATGAATTAAATATAAATTTCTCTTTGTAATCAAAATGAATTAAATAGAAAACTCCCCTATTTATGGTAACAAGCAGTCATTATGTGGCAAGACATACCCTTGCAGTTTCATGCTTTGCACTATCTTAGTAGAACAGCAAGCTCAGTTATTGGCACTACTGAACATGTAATTTCAAACAATTACTTATATGGAGATGTTTAAAAATAGCTGTTTCAAATGTTTGCTGATAATGTTTGGTGCTAAAACCTTTCCAGTAAAAATTAGCTTTTAAAACCCTGCCACCTTTTATTGTTTCTTTCCCCTTGCTTACAAACCAGCTACTGTTCCTTCCATGATTTACTTGCAGGCCAGGTATATTCATCTTCTTCTGCCTCCTTGCCAACTATACTAAGGCACAACAATTCTCAAAAATAATAAGTTGCTCTACCAGAGGAGTCAAACAGATTTGTGCTTTACTTGAATTATGGTGTTTGCAAGGTTTGAATATGCTAGCCTTAACAGTGACTAAAAAAGACAACTGGATGGTGTGAGTTCCTCTTGGTTACAGACATTTCCTAGGAAATAATTTTAATCACAGAATAGTTGAACATCTAGTAACTGGCTTAATGTATCTTAAAATGTTAGATGCCCTATTCCTTTTCTCAATTGGTGCTTTGCTGTTGTGTTTCTGTTCTTACTTTGGCAGAGTCTGCAGTCCTGCAACCAGTGTTTCTTTGACATGCCATGTTTCATTAACCATTTAAATGCTTGCTGTCATTTTTTTCTTTGAGCTAGATTTTATTTGTTAATCTTGCTGCTATATTTGAAAACCTAACTGGGTCATGTTAACTGTGCCTTTCATCAATGTGCTATGTGCCACAGCTGCCCATGTAAGAATTGAAATAAATATTTTAAAAAGATGTCTGATAATTCCTAAAGTTAGCAAAAATGTAGAACTTTGCACTGCACAAGGATTTCAGGCCTTCCAGCTTTCAGTAAAATACTACTGAACACTTAAACTCTTACATCTACTTGAGAAATATGTAATACAGCTGCTCAAACACAATTGGTGGTACTAAAACCGTGGCTGGGAGTCTGAATCAGAATCCTAACCCTTTTAGTGAACTGTAAATGATGACTATCAGGGAACCATGTGTGGTGTTTTCCCACCATGCTATGAGACCTGTAGTACAGTAGCCATACAGCTGTCTCTGTTCTCCTCCCGAGAATATGAATGCCATGCAACTGAAATTCACACAATTGATGGCTGGTTTACAACATAACTTCCCAACCAGCCCCTATTTGTTCTGTCACATCTGTGATCTTCAGCAGATGAAAGATGGAATTGATAAAACCTTCCATACAACATTAGGATTATACTAACCCATCACATCTTAGCCTTTTCAAGTCTGACCTGGATTCCACATTTTTTAAATGGAAGGGTGCTGTCATTTTGTCCCCAGTGGTGGAAAATCTTGATCTCTTATGTACATGATTATGCCTTTCTTGAGTTTTCTCCAAGACAGCTAATGTATCAAACAAAGTAGGTCTATAAATTTTGCAGGTAAAATGGAAGCCTCCTTAGATACAAAGCCAGTGCAGGTAGTTGAAAGTGAACATTTCTTAGGAATGACTTCATTAGCCAGGTTCATGAGTAACTTACTATATCATACACACTTTATTTTAAAAAACTTTATTACAGAGATATACAACTCTTTCCAAGAAGAATGGAATGCAGAAGAATGTAGAATTACTCTAAGTCTGCAACTGTTAAATATATCCTTTTAAAAACCAAATATTTATACACACTGATCTACAGTGAAGATCAAGTTATTTACATTAGTTTACAAAAAAAACCTTCATCTCACCTATCCTAACATCTGTACAAGAGGCCACAACAACTCATTCAACGAGTCCAGTTTATTTCACTCTGTATGTATAGAAAATACAAAGTGCTTTTGTGAAGTTCCATCCCATGGCTAATGACACTACATACAGCAGGATGAGAAGAGCAAACGGGTACAGAAGGACAACTGTGTTCTTCAGGAATGGCAATGCTGAAAGAACAAGGAATGTTTCCTCTGAATACATGTCCACATATACTGATAATGTCAACCACAAGGAATTACACAGGAATCTCCCATTTCTGCATATCAATCACCCAAAGAATGTTGAAGAGTTACAAGCCTTCAACAAAACACATGCTTGCAGAACAACTGCTACTTCTAGTGCTAGCATATCAAATTCAAGAGAAAGATTGGGTTCAAGAGTTAAGGAGTATGGGATGCAAACCAGCCATGCCGTTTTTCCAGGACTGGGAATCATGTGATCCTGTAGATCAGAGATGGGCAGCTCTGAGAGGCTAGGCGCCCACATTAGTCCTTTCAGAAAACCTTGAAGGGTTGTACCCCAACCACATTCTATTGCAAATAATACCCTGTAGGAGGCATTTTCACACTTTTGACCCCCTAGGAACTCACTTTCTGTTTTATAAAAAGGACTTTCCCTAAAGGGGAAAAAAAAATTATCCCCAGGGACCACATTTTGCCCACCCCCTCCTGTAAATGTTGTTGAAGTGTGTGAAGTTCTGGTTATACCTCTGCTGCCACCAATGTAAGGATCTCCTCCTGTTTCACTATCATGGCCACCAACTATGGGGACCTCCTGGCTGCCCTCATGGTTCCCATGTGAGACTCTATTCCTCTACTATCCCCAGCAAACACCACTTCTCAGTATTAACTGTTGCCACCACAGACACCATGCCTGAATCCAAACTTACTAATTCATAGCATTCCCAGAGGCCACAAACATATAATACAAAAATACTTAACAGAATTTGAACACATCTCTCTCATCTCCTTGTTAACATGGACCCTCTTTAACTCACCTAACTACTCAAACCCTTAAACCACACTCACTAACTAAACCTGACCGACGACTATCATTCCTCATCAGCTGTCATATCCCAGCCTTATTCAAATGCTCTCAGATTTTCCACAAGTCAGCATTCTTTCTCAGCATTCCTTTCTCTCACCCCCCTCCTGACTTTCCTTACCTTATTACTTCTAATAAATGAAACACATTTCCCCCTGAACAATCTGTAACATCACGAATATTCAGTTCCCTTCTGTTAAGTACAGAATGAGATCCAGGATTTGCCTTCCATGGGCAGAAGGTGTGTGGAGAGTGCCTTTACCTGACACTTCCCCTCACCACAGGTCATGCTATTCAGCAGCGTTTCCTGATTCCTGCTGAAGGGGGGCTAGAAAGACAGCAATAGGGAGAAGTGCAATGTAGATAATTAAGGCACGTTTAGTTTTGGATCAGGATATCCACTGTCTGCTAACTCCCAACTTCCACCTTCAGCCTATTCAGTCTCTTCAAAGTAGGAGAGTAAAGAAATAATGGAACCTAAGGTGGAGTCATTACAAGGCATTTCCACACAGAATTTTACATAATCATGAACTATCAACCCTCTACAGATACTGATAAGACTTCCCTTGGCCATCAATCGTCCCAGTCAAAGGAGTCCTTATTATATGATAAGGTTTATGGAGATATTGAAAATGCTGCACGAAGAATAGTGGAAAGCTAAGGCATTCCTACTGTGCTTATTCGGTGGTAAAAACAGTAACATTACTTACCACTGTACCCTAAAAATGTCACGTAGATGTAATAACCAATTGCAATCAGCCAGAAAGTATTCCCAATGAAATAGCCAACAAATGAATCCAACATAATTACATCTGCAAGAGACAATTACAACATCAGTATACAATGTAACAGTAAAAGAAAAATATTCAAGAAATGAGGGGAAAGGAAGGCTTACTTACACTGAATGAAAAACAGCTGTATGAAATGCAGGATGACAAGAAGTGGGTAGAAGGCATTCAAGTGAACATCAAATGCATATCCCCACTCCACATCATAGTCTCTGCTCTGATGCTTTGTCAGATATTTATTGGAGATGAACCTTTGTAGGGGGAGGGAAAATTCACAATCAAAACAATGACCAGGCGAAGCTTGACAGTTTCCAATGTAATATGTAATTGTTCTTTTTGGTGCAATTACAGACATGGAAAACATATTTATCCGTTGCATTATTTTGCATTGATCACAGATTTGTTTCTTGTCTAGAGATACATATCAAAAGCCTTATAGAATTCTTCTACTGAGTATTGAAAAGGGATACAAAGACATTTGATTCCCTAAAGGCAGGCTAACAGAAATGCAAACATACACTTCCATAACCTAGCTTTCAAGATTCAAGACAGGACAGAAAAGTTTTCTTTACCAGCACATATGATACAATATAACCTTCAGAATCCACTTTCCTAGCTCCACCTGTCCTCCTGGGCTATTACATGCATTCTTTTCCTCTAATGTACATATTACAGATATGCACAATAATTAGATAAACATATTGACTAAAGTAGAAGCAAATGGATTACAGCAGGTATAAACAACTTTCCTACTCTCTGACTTCATGCAGAAGCAATTATTATTTGACCTGGCAGTGATAATGACATGACCAGCCAGCATTTATACAATATACCTCTTGTATTGCAGCCTTTTTGTTCAGTCAAATCTTTAACTGATGCCTTTTGCTGAAACAGCACTAAACATCAAGCCATCAGATTATAAACACAGTTTAAAAGCAAACCCCAGTCATTTTAGTGGACCTTATTTCCTTAGTATCCTTACTTAAAAATACTTTGTTCCTAGTAATCATCAAGCTGCATACTTTTTACACAATAAGAAAAAAAAAGGTCCCTCTCTACTAAAATTTGCTTTAAATAGACTTACCACATTAATGTTGCAATTAGGAGGCCAACTCCTACACAGTCTATGAACACGACCCAAAGCAGCAGCTTGATGGTTTCAATAAAGCCCAGGCCCAACACAAAGCCAAATCCTATAGTGGATACTGCAGAAGAAGGATAGAAACATGCAATGAATTCTAGGGATGCAAAATCTTCAGTCTTTAAGTAATACCTATATGCCTTCCTCTTAGATCCCTCCACTTGTGATTGTTTACAACTCCCATTATCCTTACTTAACATTTTAATATGTAGGGTACCAGACTGAGGGAGACTAATTTAGACATTAAAGTTCAAGGTTGTTTAATTAAATGGCAACTCATCTTTCACTGTAATATCTCCATTCCCTATAAGACCTGCCCATCTGTCCAAGAAAAAAATTCATATTCCTTTTCTGTGAATAATATTGACAGATTTGAAAAGTATAGCTTATATTTGGAATGCCTCCTTAGCCATTTTCTAGATAGACACATATAACCTTGTCAAATTCTTCTTTGAAGATGTACTCACTTGCCATTCTTTAAAAATTAACTAGCTAGTCCAGTCATGGGAATAACTCAACAAAGTTACTAGCCTGCAATGACTAAGTCACTGGGGGCTGGCAGAGGAGATTCTGAGAGACTATTGCTATGCTGAATGAAGAGAAATGGGACTTTCCTTCTTTGGGAGCTTATTGCATTTTTACATTAGGCACAGAGGAGAATTCCCCATCACCAATGCTAGCAGCCTGGTGCTTAAATACAAGGCTGAGCTAGTATGCCACTTCGACATTTGGCATGTTTTAAATCATTTTAATTTGTAAACTGCTACTGCTGCTGTTACAGTATTTTTGTTGTGTGCCTTCAAGTAGTTTCTAACTTTTGATGACCCTGAAGTGAACCTATGAGATGGTTTTCTTGACAAGACTTGTTCAGCAGGAGTTTGCCACTGCTTTCCCTCAAGGCCAAGAGAGTCTGACCTGCCCAAGATCACCCAGTGAGTTTCCATAGCTAAGCCCAGGTCTCCCAGATTCATAGTCCAACGCTCCGGCCACTACACCACACTGGCTCTGTTAAGATTATTAATAAGAATTACGGGGAATCTTAGTGAACTCAGAGCAGGATTAGGCAACTGTGGCCTGCAGCTTCCATAATCCCTCCCCACTTGCTATGCTGTCCAGCTCAGAACAGACTGTAGACCAGCCTAGCCACATACAGGTACTGGAAAGTCATAGTTGCCCATTCCTAGCAAGTAGAAATGATATCTGCAGCTTTCAGTTCTTTTGTGCTGTAGTCTTTAAGGGACGCACTGTAAAATATCAACAGATTATTGGGGACCACTAAAATCTGTGACAGATTAAAGCTTTGCTTATAGGCAGCTGAGGTTAAGGGAATCACATTCACTAGAGAAAAAAATAATGAAGCAAGAAATGGACAATCATATTGGTCCTGTTGAGACCAATGTATGAAATGGGTGGTTCTGAAAAAAACTACAGCATAAAGAAATTACAGTGAAGTTTGAAATAGTTTTCTCAGTGTGGAAATCTTGGATCCATTTCCAATCCATAGTTCACTGAAACAGCACTGTTTTGGTTGATAAGATGATGTGAGGCATATAAATTATTCAATTAAACAGGGTTTAGCATGGGTTTTGCATAAAATCAACCTGAGACAAATTACTTGATGCCCTTTGCCACAGCCAACCCAACTTTGACCTACCACTGCCCCAACACTTGGTTTATAAGGCATTCCACAAATTCCTCAGGTACTCACCACACAGCCAAATACTTAGCAACACAAGGAAGGCTGGGTCATCTCTTGCCCACTGGTCTTTTGTTTGTTTCCGGTACTGAAAGTTTCTATACACCATCTGGGGTGAAGTGAATAGATAGAGCATCTGCCAGAGAGCAAATTCAAAGTCCATGTGCCGAAAGTGAAAAAGTCTCCTCAAATATTTGTAGCGCTTTGCCCCTGCTGTGTGCCTTGCTGCCTCCCGAGAGTTTAACGATCCATTGCCCTGATCTCGGGAACTGAGGGAGGTGGTAGGCAACATCTTGCTAAAAAAGAAAAGGAAAGAAAAACTGCTTAAAATTATGAAATAAATTCCAACAAGTGCAGGTTGTCATGTGCAAGCTGTTAAGATGGACACACTTAACAGGGAGCAATTCCAAAGAAACACAGAGAGACTTATTTCTATCACTACTCAGAAGACCATGGTGGCTGCACCCACACTCGGAATTTCCTGCCAACTGAAGTTAGGCTGGCCCTTTGTGTGATTTTGTTCTGTTGTTTGCCTTGGAGCACTGGACAACAACTCTGGAGACCAGGGTTCAATTTCCTGCTTGGCCATGGAAACCCACTAAGTGACTTTGGGTGTATCACATGCTCTCAGCCCCAGAAAACAAAAAGCACCTAGAAGGTGCAAAACTAAACTGATACCTGTATCAAACTCAGATGCCCTGGTGGCGCAGTGGTTCAATGCCAGTACTGCAAGCCACAAGGTTGTGAGTTGGATCCTGCCCGGCTCCAAGGTTGAGTCAGCCTTCCGCAGGTCGGTAAAATGAGTACCCAGCTTGTTGGGGGCGTGTATAGAAATGTTTTGAAATACATGCTATTTGTAAGTTGTTTGCCGCCTCGATCCATATGGAGAGGCGGGATACAAATAAATAAATAAATAAAAAAAAGATGCAACATCAAAGCAGGTTATGTTATGACGTGAATAAACCATGTTCCCACGCCCCTCTACACAAGAGGGGATAAATGCTTCTAGTACAGACAGATACTGGCTTACCTTCTTACTGAAAACTAAGTGTCAAAACCTGCTTTATTACTCTGCAAAGCATTTAAAGATCTAGGTTTCACCATCATATAATGCCTACTTTTTTTAAAAAAAAAAAAATCCTTTAAAAAAACAACAATAAAGTAAACCAGGTAACAAACCATCCTTTGCACGTCTCTTTCAAATGTTCCTTTCTAAGGAAAAAAAACTTTCAGGAGAGAGACAGATCAAGTTGCTTACATAATGGATATTATAGAATCACAGTGGGAGGTTAGTGACAGTGGAGGAAGAGAATCCTAGTACGACCTGCCAACAACAAAGAAGGAACAAATGATCTGTTCTTTTTCTCACTGCCTTCCAAACTAAATCCATTTCCGCACTACACTGTTATAGTGCTATTATTCCACTTTCAACATCCTATGGAATCCTGGGGTTTGCAGTTTAGGGAAGGGGCATTTAGAATTCTCAGCCAGAGAGCTCTTTGGCCTCAGTGAACTACAAACCCCAGAATTCCACAGGAGGTTGAAAGTGGAATAATAGCGGTATAACAGTCTTGTGCGGAAATGGCCTGAGTCTGTGCTTAAGAACTTCAGGCGCGCGTCACTCCGTAGGACCCCCAAAGGAGGGGCAACTGACAGGCGAGGCGACCTGAGAGATTTATTCCACCAGACCAGCTGAATCCTCTTGGCTTCTCATGACTCTGGCTTGACAGCGGCGGGGGGGGGCGGGGCGGAGACCAGCTGTTCCAACAGCGGTTCACGGGGGGGGGATTCACAGCCGGAAGAGGGGGAGGGAGGGGGTGACGGGTCAGGTCGGGGAGGCGGCGCGAGCGGAGGGGGCAGGGAAGCCGCCCCGTTCCAGAACGCAAGGAAAAAAACTCACAGGACGTTCCACTGTTTTCACGTCACGCGGCCTCTTCAAGCGCCACCCCGCCTCTTGGTGGCTCCGGGTACGGGGGGGGGAATACAGAGGGCGCGCACAAAACAAGGGCGCCCCCGCGAAGAAGAAGGTTCTCTCCGACGCTGCCAACTCACAGCGACTGTTTTTTTCCCCCCTCTGTGACTTCCGGCAAGAAGTCTGCAAGGCGCAGGCGCCCGCGAAGCCCAGGCCTGACGAGTTGCGCGAGAGCCGCGGAGCATGCCGGGTACTCTCAAAACAGACAGGGCTCTTTTGGAGTAGGAGGAGTTTCCGAAAGTACGGAGGAGACCAGTGCTTGAATTATTGAATAGCATAAGGCCTTTCTGCACTACATTGTTATAGTGCTATGATTCCACTATCAACATCCTGTGGAATTCTGGGGTTTGTAGTTTCCTGAGGCCAAAGAGCTCTCTGGCTGAGAAGTCTAAGTGCCCCTCCCTAAACTACAAATCCCAACATTCCATAGGATGTTGGGAAGTAGAATAATAGCACTATAACAGTATAGTGCGGAAAGGTCCATAGACTTCTTTCCCCCCTCTCCCGCTCCAAAGGCTGAAGGAAGAGATTCCGAAAGAAGCATGCAAGGTGGTGCGGCAAATATAGGAGCAATATTCGGTTCTGCGAGCAAAGAGCAATGATTATTTTGAGTCTGTGGAAAGCCCCGTCCACCTGTATTTAAGTATGAAGGGTCCCCATGCAACCGGTCGCTCCCTTTGGCCTGTGACCCAGAGGATTCTTTTACAGCCAAAAATCTAAACTGCACTGAAGAGGAGTGGGATGCCACTGTCAACACCGCCTCTAGGTCGACAACGGGGATGGTGATAACAGTCGCACGATGCGTTCTTAGCCTGGGATCAAACCGACAGAACCTGACAGTGCAACCCGGTGAGGCGTGATACTGCTGCGTGGCACTGCAAGAACGTTGTAGACCTCAGTTTCTCCCACAGCCTCAGATATGCAGAGTTGCCTGTGCTGCCGGGGAGTTACGCTCCCTTTAGAGGTAAAAACGGGCCATTTCCGCACTAGCCTGGTATAGCGCTATTATTCCACTTTCAACATCCTATGGAATCCTGAGGGTTGCAGTTTAGGGAGCGGCGTTTGAGGCCTCAAACGCCGCTCCCTAAACTGCAACCCCCAGGATTCCATAGGATGTTGAAAGTGGAATAATAGCGCTATAACAAGCTATTGCGGAAATAGCGTGGGTCTGGTGAGGAAGAAAGAAAGAGCTAATTAAAGTGAGAAAGAAAAGGGAGCCTTACATTTCTGACTGCCCTTTACTTAAACAAGATACGCTTAAAAATCCGCGTTTCGCTGCGCTCGCGTCTGTAGGCAGCCTTCCGTGCCAACCCAGGGGAGGGAGGTTAACTTTAAAAACCGGCCTGGTGACGGGAACCGAAAGAGGCTACTGCGGGTGAGGAGAGAGGTTCTCTCCAGTCTGTTCATAGTTCTAGGAGTCGGGGAAAGGTGAACTAAAATGGCGGCCGCCCGGGCCGGGAAGACGGTTGACTGAGCCAGCGGCCGAGCGAAAGGAGAGCGGGCGGCCGGCCTCCCTCCTCAGCCGCGATGCCCAAGTACTACGAGGAGAAGGAGAAGGACGGGCGCGCGTGCTCGGGGGTGCGCGAGGACCTGCGGGCGTGCCTGCTCGAGACCCCCTGCGTCATCCAGGTGAGGAAGGCGGCGGGAAGGGGGTCTCCTCTTAGCCCAAGGCGACTCTTTTGGGTGGTCCGTGGACCGGTGCTGGCCCAGCAGTCGTCGCCATCAGCAGCCCGGCCCTGGAGAGTTTTCAGGAGGGAAAGAAACGGCCGGAGCCAGTGGGGCACAAATAGGGTACTCATCCCTGACACATTGGGGGGGCGGGGAGGTCGCCAGCCCCCCACATCAGAGAGGCTGAGATGCCGGGGGCGGAGAGGCGAGGCGGGCAGAGGTGCCTTTTGTTTTTATGCAGGAGGGTCGCATTCTGAACCTGACTGGTTCCCCCTGCAGTTAAGGGGATAGCAGTCAATAGGCACGCTTGGTGGGTGCAAACTGAGCGACCCGGAAGTGTACAAATTTGGCAAGAACTTGCCATCAGGTTAGGCAGTGAAGATTTCAAAGCGGTTGTACATTTTGAGCTGTTGGGTGATCCTAATAAAAGTACTACCTGTTTGTGGATTTTGGTTTGTTGGTGAAAGAGCACGGCTATTCCTGTTGTTGTAATTAAGTTGGGTGTGTTTGGTGTGGAATTAAGTGGACATTCTGGCTGTCAGTTCCCTTGTTAGTAGTAAAGTGCAGCGTATCTTTATCACCAAGCGAGTGAGTATCTGTTGTTGATATTTTCCTTAAAGTCAGGGCTGTCCGGCAGTGGAATCTGCTGCCTCGGAGTGTAGTGGAGGCTCCTTCCTTGGAGGTTTTTAAGCAGAGGCTTGATGGCCATCTGTCGGGAGTGCTTTGAGGGTGTTCCTGCATGGCTGGGGGTTGGACTGGATGGCCCCTGGGGTCTCTTCCAACTCTACATTTCTATGATTCTATGATATTTCCCATAAAGTCAGCTTTGACCTTTGGTAACCTTACAAACCAGAGACATCAAAGATCTGGTCCTCAACTGGTCCCAAGATTCCTTAGAATCTTCTTAGGCAGCCAATCATATGAGGTTTTTGCCTGACACAGACAGACACACTTTGACTTTTATATATTAGATTGTAAATGTTCTAGCAACATGTCATTTTCCCCTAGGAATGGGCAGAGTTATACTGTGATGGGAGCAGGAACCCATCCCAATGCCCCCTCCGTCCCGGGAGAAAAAGTCTAGTAAAAATTAATTTTCTGAGAAGTTTTTCAGTGGGCCAGAGAACAGACCAGGGACACTCATCCACAAAAAACAAACAAAAACCTTCAGGCCTGCCAAACTGTCTGCTTTGGCTTATCTTGTTGTTATTGTTGTGTGTGCCTTCAAGTCACTTCACCTTAAAGCAAACCTATCAGGGGTTTTTCTGGTGAGAGTGTGTGACATGCGCAGCGTCACCCCAGTGGGTTTCCATGGCCCAGCAGGGAACCATACAGTATTTTGGAGCTCTTCAGGTGGCAAACTTACTAGTGGCTGCTTTATTTCTGAGAGTCTATATAGGGTTACACTATAGGGCTATAGTCTTAAGGGCCAGTATTTGTGTAGAAAAGTACATTTGCAATTGGATGTGTGTTTCTCTCTATTTTAAAAATCCTTCTGTGCAGGTTGGAAAGATGCACCAGTCACCTCAGTTTCACAAGCATACCATATGCATCATATATACTGTAGTTGCTTCCTATTCTTTTTCCAAGACCACACATTTCAAAACAAATCTTCAGTGTTGACCAAGAGAGAACTCTAGGATTTGTAGTGTTTAACCCATGGGAAACTTTGCAATAGGCTATTGTGTCTTCTGCCATAATGAATGCACTTTTTCTAAAGTGCTTTTTATTTTGTCTTTTCAATTGAAAGAATAGTTTTTAATGTTCATTAGAACTCAATTCTATTTCAATGATAATATTTTTGTATATTTTTATCTATATTGCATTTTTTTAAATTGTCAGCCACCTTGAGTCCTAGGGTACCCTCTTGGGTATAAAGGAGGTATATGAATAAAGTAAATGTATACTGTACATCAAAACTCTGAACAGCAATGGCAGGTATAATGGGTGAATTTCTGCATCTTTGGAATGCACTAATTGTCGGGAATTGGGAACATCCTTTCCATTACATCATGTCTTCTCTGTATGAGAAAATTGTTCCAAACAAGGATCTACACTTGATGGGAATAACGTTTGACTATGTATTCTTAGGAGTAGTCTGTAAAGGGATTTGAAATTTAGAAAGAAGCCTGCTACAAACAAGATAACCATGTGAAGTATTCAGAATGTTGAAAAGAAGGGAACACAAAAGCAAGGGGTTTAAGAAAGAGTGGAATTAGGTACAACTCCCATCATACAACTAGAGGAGTCATCTTTTTTCTGTGTTTTTAATTTAAATATAAAATGCATAACCTAATCTGCGTCTTTCATGGTATATTTGTAAGTGTGAATAACTATGTAATTCTACATATAGTTCAGCAGAGGTGTCTATTTAATAACATAAGATTATGTGGAATACCTGTGCCTTACCTTTCTTCAGAGACCAGTCTATGCTTTAATAGCCAAATTAGTTTGAAAGACTAAAAGTAGTGCAGTACTCCTTCTTGTATGTAGATATGTTATTTAAATTAATAAATTATTCTTAGAGTATAGTACTGTGCATGTTGCTGAGGGAGGGAGATCTAGACTATCATCCTAACGTATTTAGTGAATTTTAAGGGGCCACCAGATGACATCACCCTCCATAAGTAATTCTCCCTGATTTTTTCCACTATTTTTTCCATCTTCTCTCTTGTTCGTGAACCTTCTTTCAGGGGAAGATGATGATATAACTGTACATACCTTATAAATTTCTGGCATAAGGAGCCCTCTGCTGGAAATAAGCTTAACGTTACCACAACAGAGACTATTAACAGAAATTCAAAGTAGGTGTCTTTTGGACTGTAATGTCATCACAAAAAAATTAGGTTTGCTTAGAAAGTCCTATAAATTTCAGGGAACTTTCTTTCAGGGAACTGTAGATAGGACTAAAGTCTTTTCCCAGTGTTATTTCCTGATGAAGAATATCTGAAGAGAGGTGTGACTGTACTAAAACTGCAGTCCTGGATGTAATTAATAGAAGGTAGTACCCATTGAACTAACAAAGGCTTCTTCTGCGTGAACTTGTAGGAAGTCCAGTACTGGTGCAAGTATCCATCTTGCACCATTCTATGTACAGTCACTCTGAATTGGTGAAGAAGAAAATATAATTGATTAAATATTTTCAGTGTTGTTTCCAGCAAGCATGTAAGAAGACATTATTTCAAAGGGGAACTTCTGAAGTTAGAAATAATGTTTGTAGCTTGGAGAAAATACTTTTCTGTATAGACAGTTATCTTGCCAAATGTGATTTGCCAGTTCATCAAAGGCAAGGGATTCTTTTTATAGGATCCAGAGGCAACAAAATATGCCAGTTGTAGTTGGAAAAGTCCCAGATTTATTCAGCAGCAAGCAGTTTACACAACATAAGCATTCAAGTGATATCAGCATACAGATGGAAACCCACTAACAGCATACAAACGAAACCCATCTAAGACTATGATGCCCAGTAACATAGAGATGGATTTCTCACCTGAGCAAGATTCCTCCAATCAGCTGCTCAGGAAAGAAGCCGTGGAGGAGACCATTCTCAGGTTGGGAGCTCAGCATGGGCTACAGCTGGAGTGCCATGCAGGTGGCTACACAGAGAAAGATCTCCTCCACTGCTTCTCCCCAGCCTTCTGGAGGTTTGCTTTTTGGATTTTTTTTTTTTTTTTTGGCAGGGGGGCGGAGAGAATATTTTCAAGCCAAGGATACAAAATCTGCAGATATGGAGGGTTTGTCACCTGTCTCACCTGCACTGCAGCTGTTAAGTTGGAGCATAGCATTTCCTCATTACTTTCTCTCCTAAGAAAATACCTTTCTCTGCTGCCTTCTATGTGAAATGACATACTGTACCAATGTAGAGCTATTCAAGCCCTAAGATAGGCTTTTGAGACCCCCATCTTCTAATTCTTTGTTATTTTAGAAAAGGGAGTGACCAGAAACTGGGGCTTTAATTGCGGCATCTCAGTGGCTGTAGAAATATCTCCTTGGGGAAATCTGGCATTTTTAGACATATTGTGAAGAGTCTTTTCTTTAAGATTTTCTGTGCGGAAGCCTTGTTGCCTTTATGTTCATGCTTAGGTTTTTTTTTCCTGCTGGTCATATTTTAATTCTTTAATGTTGGTTTTGGTCAAAGGCTGCTGTGGAAAAGCATTAGTTTGAAAGGTGATGTATAAATGAATAAAATCAAATTTCTATGACTGCTTGAATAAATATGTTGAATGCTTACTCTGATATCTTTTGTGACAGGAAGGGAAAAGCCCAAAACTGTGCTTGAAGGAAGGTCATTGCAGAGGTTTGCTAGTTTCATTTTTTGAATGTAAACGATCAATGGTGAGTTGGTATTTTTTTACTGCAAATTATTTTCTTTTTATTAAAAAATATACAATTACTAGACACCACTGAAACATGTAGGAGAATACTGGTTCTTGCTGCTACTTTATTTTATGTGTAAATCAGCTTCATTGAACACCAGCTGGCTAATGGTTGCTGTAACAGTTTAAATAAACATCTTGTACAGCAATCTAGTGAGAGTAAGTTATCCACATTGTAAAATAAATTATTATTATTATTATTATTATTATTATTATTATTATTATTATTATTATTATTAATTATTACCATCATCAGCCCACTTTTTCCCCAGTTCACAATTCAAAAAACAAAAAACAATACAATTAAAAACATATAGAATTAAACTATTTATAGTATTAAATAATAGTAAAGAATAAAAATGCAATTAAAAAAGATAACCTCTTAAAAACAACAGCTGAAACAATACAGCACCCCCAGCACATTCTTTACAAACTCGCTGCTGTAAAAGCCTATATGAATAAAAAGGTTTTAGCCTGCTGCTGGAAAGACTACAAGGATAAAGGCATTGCCACCTTTATCTGCACTGGAGTTTTTACTCAATATTTAACTGAAAATCTTGAGACAGGAAGCCTTGTGGTATTGTATGATATAATCATTTCTCTGAACTCTGGGAGTTAAGTGGTTTTATAGGAGAGGGTAAAAAGGTGTACTTTTCTCCATCTGCTGGTGGTCTGATACCATTTTCCCAGAAACAAAAGAACAGAAGACAAAAATTGTAGGTTTTGTGTGTGTGTGCCCTCAAGTTGCCTGCCTTTTACGTTATAGTAGGAAATTAGTGGATGGTGAGTCTATCACGAAGGCCCATAATTAGAAAGCACATCCTTTCCTAACTCTTTCATTCTGGATTTCAGCCTGGTTCAGGAGTCATTAATCTTGGTGTGAGTAATCTGTATCTGAAGTCTGAGATAATCCCTGCTGATTCTTAGACTTTTTACAGTGCAGAAGTCTAAGAATTTTAAGCTTCTTACATGTGACTCCCAGGACACTATACCAAGGACCTTAGGCTAAATTCTCCATTGGAAAGGCCAGAGAGTTTGGGGCTTGCTGAAAGAAAGCCAGCCCGTGCCCCATAGTGGTTCCTGATGTAGAATTCTTGGTGGCATATGGGCAGATTAAGAGAGGCTGCAAATACTCATTATTTCAGATCCTTCTAGCCTTCCACCATGCCTCCAACACAGGGAAACATTTTGATTAGCCCCATTGCTGATCTAAATGTTTCTCTCCAGATGTTTGCATTCACAGGGAAAAATGTTTGGCACAAAGGGAGGAAAAGAATGGTGAATGCCCCTATTTCGTCCTGCCAGCAGAATTCCACCAATGCTTCTGAAATGTCTGAGCATTCTGATTTCACAGTGGGATTGCTCTTGTTAGTATCTACTGGTATGTAGAACATCTTGTCAGGATATCTGCACTTGTGCTTTGATTATTTAAATAGTTTTATCTGTTTAAATTCAGAATATGCGGGTGAATGAGTTTGTTTGTTTGGCGCAAATAAATTTACAATACTGTGTATCACAAGGCTTGGTGGTATTAATGATGCTATGGAAATTATGGGGAGAGATTACCTAGTGCTTGAGTATTGGGAAATGTCAAACATGTTCATGATCTCTTACTTTCTCTCTCTTAAAATCTAAGCATCCAGGAGAAGTAGCCTTGGCCTAAATCACTGTCTAACAAGTGGGCATTTGGATAAAGTTAAATCAAGAATGGGAAACCTGTTGCCCTCCAGTTGTTGATGGATTGCAATTGTTACCCTCTGTTACCATTGGCTATGCTGGTTGGTTCTGGTGAGAACTGTTGGAGGGCCATAGGTATCCCTTCTCTGAGTTGAGCAAGTTGAAGTCAAATCTGGAAAAAAAATGCTGAAGATAGTGGGTAATCCCAGTGCTCTTTGGGGAACTTTGATTGTTCCTGTTTTGTGTGGTGTGTGACTTGAGCTTTGTTCAGAGACTTAAGAGTTCTCACTGAAAAATGGGAAGCAAAAGCACCAGTTGTGACTTTTAGCACTATATTTCTAGTATAGGATCTGACTGTCTTGGAAGCAGAGGGATTTAGCCATTCTTATTCTAGGTTTCATAACTTTTGAACATTGAATATGGTGTTTTAGATGGAAATTTCTAAAATTACGAAATGATGCATGATGCCTCAGAGAAGGGCAGTGAATAAAGAATTTGAGGAGATGGAGTGGATCTCAACAAGGAAGAGGAGTTGGATATAAATGCAAGGAATTACATTTTCTGATGATCTGAAAATCAATTTGATGACAATTCAGAATAACTAGTTGCTTAATATGTACCTATCTGCTAATGAATCCTACATCTATGAATATGTATTAAAGTGGAGTTAAACAATAATATACTTCTACTAGAAATTACAATTACATAAAAATTTTCTCACTAGTGATTTAAACTGAGTTTTAAATAAATAAAACTGGGTCCTTCAGAAAAGTGATTTAAATAAATTTGATTTATTTTAAATCCAGCCTGAGTTAGATCTTTTGATCAGGCCTTGCTTTACCTATGTGAGGTAAAGTTATTAAGGGTTTAGGGAGGGGCTTTTATTGTGTTTTCCTCAGTTGCAGTGACTTCTGTGTAGGTGACCTACAAAATCAGTGAATTTGGTTGGCCTTGGAAGCTGAGTGGCTGATGTAAATCACTGTTTGGGGGAGATGCTGCTTTTGCTGTGTATTCATTTTATTTGATTAGATTTATTTTATTTTTATGTAAGCCATCTTATATAGGAAGCAATGGTATATAAGTATTTAAATTCAGCTGATGAAAAGTAGATTATATTCTTGATAGTGTCCTATCTGTGCTTTTTTGTAAGACAGCAATGATGGGAAAATGGCAAATGTTTTATTAGAATGTTATAATCCTAATATAATTTTTCTTCTTCTTTAAAGTTGGATAACAGAGCAAGATTCAGAGGAAGGAAGGGATACTGAAGCTCCCTATTACACAAAACAACCAGCATGGGTAATGTTGGATGCATTGGCACCTCAAGTTAACTAGACTGGGATAAAGAAATTATATTGTTGATTCCTCCATCCCAAAATCCTTTTCATTCCTGTGAGCACTATTTTTGTTCAAAAACTGAAGAACTGAAGCTGCTGACTACCAAAAATATTAAAATAAAAAAAAAAAAATCTCAGCAATGTGGTGACCATGTTTTTTAAAAAATAAAAAATATCTCTATCTCCATAAACACTTCTGTGTCCTTCTATTTCATCTTGGGTGTTACTTCCTCTAGGGAATTAAAAGCTAGGTAGATCTTATCTATGAAATCACACTATATTATTGTAGTTGCCCTTCTAAGTTCCTTATAAATATTATACTTGCTCACTGTGTAATACCGTGAGTCAGATTAATTAGAAAGCTTATTCTTGTGAGAGACCAGTTGTGACAGATTTCCTTCTCAGGCTGGTCCTGCAGTTCCTAACTTGGTAAAGCTGTCACTCTCACTTTGCCCTCCAGTCTCCCGTAAAGTTCCTCTTTGGATTTGGATCCTTAGGCCTACAGGTGACCTCACTGTGAACTATTGTGTCTGTAAGCTTTGTGTTCTTCTTGGTAAGCACGTTCCACCCTTGGTTAATGATGCTATCTAGAGTCAGTTTTACAAAATAACTAGCATTTTAACTTTATTTGATAACATACAGAATAATTGCTTTCTTAAGCTCCAGTTCTTAGTTCCAAACCATTAACACTACTCCAGTTGAGTCACTCAGACACCCAGTATTCAGTAACTCCCTTCAGACTCTAAACTGACTTGTCTAATAGCAACCAAAAAACTCTCTTTTCTTTTTAAAATTCCTCCTCCCTCTCACGGTAGCCTGTCCCTCCCACACAGAGTTCTCTGTGCTGGGATTGGCTGCTCTCGGTTAGTTACTCCACACCCTGATATCCAGGCATTCTTAAGTAACATTTTATCAGGTGCTCTTCCCCTTCACTGAGTTACAGTATCAGACCAGTGTTCCATTCCAGAAAGAATAATCATGTGTGGAATAACCACAATGCAGAAGAAGACTGTAAATCCCCATCTTGGTTCTCTAATTGTTATAGGCAATTAGACCTGAATCAGAATCGTTTTTTCCCCCAAGGACACTACTCCCTGGGACACCATGAGTGGCTGACACAATATGAAATTAGTGAAATACATTCTTAATATTCTGAAGCATTCTTCACCTATCCTATTGACTCTATTAATCCTTTTGCATGATCATTTTTACATACGTTGGCTTTCATGATTCTTCAGATCTGTCCTTGATTTGAGACAAGCAAAGTTAAGGAGCCTTTGGCCCTTCAGATGTACTAGAACTCCAGCCCCATTCCACATGGTTGGTGGTAAGTGTTTATGGGAACTGTAGTCTAAAACATCTGGAGGATGAAACAGAGAGGATATTTTTGTATAAATATTGTCTCTTCACAGATAAGAGCTATATGTAATTCTGTCTAGAACCAGAATTTGGAAACATAACTTTTTGTGACTGCAACTCCTAGTACCCATGACTGGCTGATGCATTCTAGGAGCTGTAGTTCAAAATAGCTTTTACATATTTGGCATGGAACTAATTACCAAGATTTGGAAGTTGAGTGTTATGAATGAATATAGCCTGACCTGATTCCTTCTTCACAGAGCATGGAAGCAATGCACAAATCTACATATTCCAAACAATAGTTGCTATTATTTTACTGGCAGTAACATGGGAAGTTGGTGATTTTGATGCTGCTTTTAACATTTCCCCAGTGTATGTGGAAATACACTGAAGAATTATTAAGAAAACAGATGAAAGAATGACAGATGCTTTCAAAACAGAACTTTCTGACAAAGAGCTAGAATTAGAGAAAACAGAAGCTGCTTTCAAAGTCCTTGGGAAAAATAAATGACCAAGAACAGATGACATACCAATAGAACAGTTTCAAGTTATAGAGCCAGAATCCATCCAAATTCTAAATAAATAAATCTACCAAAAACATGGAGAGCAAAACAATGCCCAGCAGTTTGGAAATGCTAAGTACAGTCAGCCCTCCTTATCCATAGGTTCTGCATCCATAGATTCAATCAACCATGGCTCAAAAACATTTTTAAAAAATTCCAAAAAAGCAAACCTTGATTTTGCCACAGGCTGATGTGTAGGCATATCCTACTGTAGCCTCCCACCAATGTGTAGTCACCATTTCACAGATTCTTAGGATCTCTGTGGCACTCATTTGAGTTGTTCACCCTTTTATATAATAGGCACCATTTCACTACACCTTTTTATATAAAGGGACTTGAACATCAACCAGCCCCAGTGGATACTGAGGGCCTAGCGAATGCATTCTAATCCCCAAGAAATGGAACAGCAAGAGCTTATTGACTATTGGACCATTGCACTAATCTCCAATGTGAGTGAAATGATGTGCAAAATTTTACAACAAAGGGTTTTTTAAATATATTTTGTCTGAGAAATAGTATGTGTCAAAGCTGGGTTCAGAGAAGGAAGAAGCATCAGAGGTCATGCTGCAAACATTGGATAATGGAATGCTCCAAAGAATTTTAGAAGGAAATCAGATCTGTGCACTGTTCTAAAGGAAATGGATGTGCTACAACATTCAACTGTCCTGACAGTGGACAAGAGGCAATTGTTAGGATAGAATATGGCAAAACAGAATGGTTTTAAATTGGCAAGTGAGTCTTACAAAGGTGCTCTGTATCATGCTTGCAGAAGATATACAGAAAGTGGAATTAGTTTCAGAAGAAGAAAGTGTAAAAATTAGGAAGAAACATTACTAATTTAAGATATGCAGATGAGATGATACTATTAGAAGAAAACAGCAAAGACTTGGAACAGCTACTGGTGAATATTAAGGAAGAAAGTGCAAAAGCAGGGTTACTGCTGAACTAAGACTACAAACAGTATGACCAAGGATTTACATAAATTCTAAGGAGGTGCTGAAGTCATCAAAATTGTTAAACATTTTTCCCCCTTGACTTAGTCATTAATCAAAATGGGGACTGTAGTTAAGAAATCAGAAAAAGACGTGGAAGGACAGCTATGAAGGAACCAGGTAAGAACCTCAAGTGTAAAGATATATAATTGAATATCAACTTAGGATGAACTAGGCTGTAATATTTCTGATATCTATGTATGATTGTGAAAGCCTGACAGTGAGGAAAGCTAATGGGGGAAAATATTAAAATGTGATGCTGGAAGGGAGTTCTGTGGATACCATGGACAAGAAGTTTGAGACAAGCCTGAGGTCTTACTAAAGCCAGAATGACTAAATTGAGGATGTCATATTTTGGATATATTGAAGATGACATGATTCATTGAAAAAGATAATAATGCTCTGTAAAGTGGAAGACAACAGGAAAAAAGGAGGACCTCATTATAGGTGGATACTCATTCAAGGAAGGCACAGCCCTGAGTCTGCAAGACCTAAGTAAGCTTGTTAGTAACAGTGTGGAGCCTCTCATTAATAGGGCTCCCATAAGTTGAAGCCAGCATTATAGTACATAACAACAAAAAACAATATGTATATATTTCTCTACATGTGTGTGAAAATGAACATCTATATACTGGAACAGAGGGTGTCTGTGTTCTAAATAAAATGTCATCCCAGGTCCCCTAAAGACTAGCAAATCCATTGTGACAGCTTTATTTTAAAATGCATTAACTACCTTTCTAAAATAAAAATTGACTTTTAAAAAAAATGGTGACTCAAAATATTCAAAGTTATAAATTATTTGGCTGTATCAGTCCAATGAAAGCAACCTTCAGTATTCTGAATCCTTAAAGCCTGAAGAATCCTAACTGCAAATCATAACATCCTCAAAGCTCTCTCTCCTCCAGCATGTTGCCTCTTTATACAACCTTCCACATGTAGATTTCTTTGTAGGCTCCATGGATATGAATGGGTAATCACAAACTGAAACATGAAATCAGAGAAAGTAATTTTTATATGTCAAGGCTTTAAATGTGAGTGCGGAAAAGGTTTTTCTAAGTGGACGGCAGGAATGAGGTGATGTGACCTTGAGTGCAGCTACAAATAATGTTTTGGCTAGCCAGCCTCAGAAGGTCTTGCCTTGTCAACTGAGCACCAATATGAGGAGGTTGTGTGTTGTAAATGTAATTGGGTCATCCTATAGGGTCCGGGGTATGGTTAAGCCCTTAAAGCTTAGGTATGGCACTGCAATTTATCATTTAGGTCTATTTGTGGTCATGCTGCTCTAAGGGTGAATTTATGGAATGTATCCAGACATGCTGCCGGTCTGTTTTTCCATGCTGATTTATGTCTTGTCTTGCTTGTTGCTTCTTGGTATGCTGCCAGAAGCCCTAACTTTTATCTCCATGTGCTTTGCTAAATAAATAGCCCTGAGTCTTATCACTTTCAGTTTACAGAACTTTTTTAGCCTGCCTGGAGCTGCTTGGTTGCAGCTGGATGTTGCTGCTCTGTCAGCATTCTGCACATGCTCTGAGGAGCTACCTTGTGCTACCCCGACATTATATATTTATCTAAACTAGTTTCTGTCAGGCCTATCAAATATTAATGGTATTTTTAAAATACCACCTCCCTGTTAGGAAAGGAAGGTCTGTTTTCAAGAGCAGGTAAGGTTGTTCTTAATAGAAAACGTACTGTATAATCTTTTCATGTGTGTTGCATAAAGGCATGTTGGAAAAAGGTAAAAGACTATGACTTATATGCTCCATTTGGGAACTACATCTCCCAATATATATTTCATCTTCCTCAGTTAAACTTTTCTGTTGTCTAAGTACATTAAATTAAAACATAACATTGCAGTTCAACAACTTCTAGAGGGCCACAAGTAGCGCACCCCTTGACTGTTTGCTAATTTGGAGTCCCAACTAATTGCTGCTTTGTTAGTTGCAACAAGAGAGACCCACTGAATTACTTGCCAATTGATTGAATTAGCCTGTTCTACTTGCTATTAGCATTCTGAATATTATTCAAGATAGGTTCTCTTGCCTTCATGAAACTATACCATTCATGAGAATCATTAGGTCAGGCAGAACTGTAACCTCTATAAGCAGCATAGTATAAAAGAGCCTGAAATAAAGAGGTGGAAGGAATTCTAACAGGCATTTTTGCTGCTTTCTCCATTCCTCACAAGCTGACACTGATGATTTGATGCGACCTACATTTCTACTTGAGTTACTTTTTAAGGATAGAGCAAGTTATCTTATAGCCTGTGTGATCCTGAGTTTTAGCCTACCCTTTCCATTGCTAAATACCAGAGATCCCGCTCTAATTTCTAATTTTTATTTTATATCTTCCTATTAAGGATACTTGTTAGGTATGTAGTTACCCAAGATACTGTTCCATGACATACTGTGGCTCCAATTGCCTGTTTACTCAGAACTAAGGCCTTTCATGAGATTTTAGTCCAGTCTCTGGTAAAGTGATACAAGATTGCAGGTTAAATAATGTATTGTGGTCTCAGTGGAAGCAGCCAAGCTTCTAAAATTCCTGTACCATATCTGAAATATTTGTCTCTTTCAAGGAGGACATCATTATACATATTATACTTAATGTGAAAAATCAGACACAAATAAGTTTGTAAAAAAGTCATACTTTTGCTATTTGTTTTTTTTAGTAGAATAGCTCCTCAAAATGGTTCATACACTTACTGGTGGAAAATTGCATTTTAACCCTAAAAGAAACTCTACAGTTGGTGGCTTTGTTGACAACTGGGACACTGCCAAGCTGTGTGCATGAAGTGACTAATATCCCAAGTGAAACTGTTATCTCAAAGCTTACAAGGAACTGAGCAATATTGCCAAAGAGAGATTTAATGGCCTTCTAGAATGTGTGTGTGAACTTCTGAACTACTGTTTCCAAGCACCTTTATCAACAAAGGAGAGAAAAAAAGAGATGCTTCAGAGATGCTTGCCCTCTATCAGATGCCACCCATCTGCTGTCCTCTCATTTCTTTTTTCTCCTACAGTTATCACAAGCAGGTTGAACTTGTACCCAGAGGTAAAAGGAGGTTGGATTATATACACACTTCAAGAAATAATTCAGGAATTGGTGAATTTGATGATTGACAATGTTGTTTTTTTAAAGGGCACTGATGGTTTTTGTTTAGTAAATTACATGCATATGCCTTGACTGGTGATAGGGGAGTAAATAATACAGGGGCAAGCAGCTTCTGGAGGTCCTGGGCTTTGAAAGGCTCTGTGCAATTCCATCACCTTGAATTTTTGTTAGTTAGAAAGGCCCCTTGCATCCTGTGTAGAGAACAGTTTCATCAGGGCCTTTTTTTTGGGGAGGGGTGATCTTTCTGACCTCTTTTGGGTCAGGAAGTGTTTCAAAACAAGCAGTAAAGTTGGTCCTGGTTTTGAAAAATAGCCACATTCTCTACCCTGGCTTAAAAAATGTAAAGTGTCCAGGAAAACAAGATAAAATTGTTCCCTGGAGGGCAAAAAGATCTTTTAAAGTTATTTTTTTCTTTTTCAAAAAGTAGGAGAGGTACTGTGGCCAGAACTGTTTTTTTCACAGAGGGGCACATTGTGCTTGCCCCAGCTGTAACAGACTGAGGTACCACAAGCACTACCGAGCAGTTTCACTGTAGGAGCCTTTGGGCATTTCCACACTAGACTGTTACAGTGCTACTATTCAACTTCCAACATCCTATGGAAACCTGGGGTTTGCAGTTTAGGGAGGGGCCCCTCCTCCCTATCATGACCTGCCCTGCCCACCTCCTGCAGACTCACGGCTTCCTTGATTGACTCTACCCACCCGTAACGCAGCCTTCCTCTTTTCCTTCTGCCTCCTACTTTGCCAAGCATTATTGTCTCTTCTGAAGAGTTATGTCATCTCATGGTATGTCCAAAGTACAACAGCCTATTGTCATTTTGGCTTCTGAAGAGAATTCTGGCTTGATTTACCCTAGGACCTTTCTTGCTCAGTTTGGCAATTCACGGTACCCATAGACTTCTCCGGCACCACGGTCGTTTCTGCACCACACTGTTATAGTGCTATTATTCCACTTTCAACACCCTGTGAAATTCTGGAGTTTGTAGTTCACTGAGGACCAAGAGCTCTCTGGCTGAGAATTCTACAGGCCCCTCCTCAAACTGTAAACCCTAAGATTCCACAGGATGTTGAAAGTGGAATAATAGCACTATAGCAATGTAGTGTGGAAATGGCCCATATTTCAAATGAGTGGCAGCTTCCTACTACACTCCAATGAGGTGTTAATTAGGTACTGATTGTGGCTGACACCCAGAGTTCTGGGTCCAGCTCCTCTTGTCTAGTTCTCAGGGCTGCAGGAAGGAATCTCAGGGCGAGAACAGTACCTTGAAATATATAGGCACATACTCCTTACCTTACTGTTCATTGCTGGCCTCAGAGCATTGCTTTCCAATGGCTGCTGTAGGCTCTCCAGGGGTGCACAGACAACCCTAGGGACTACCCTTCGGTCTCAGCTTTTGGGCCCTACGCCATTTCTGCACCACACTGTTATAGTGCTATTATTCCACTTTCAACATCCTGTGGAATTCTGGGGTTTGCAGTTCACTGAGGCCCAAGAGCTCTCTGGCTGAGAATTCTAAATGCCCCTCCCTAAACTACAAATCCCAGGATTCCATAGGAGGTTGAAAGTGGAATAATAATAGCACCGTAGCAGTGCAGTGCGGAAATAATTGCCTGTCAAGAAAACACCCAGAACACCTTGCCCTGGTGCTTCGTGGTGAGGCTTCGGGCGCTGGTTTTGGGGCGATTTCCGCACTACACTCTTATAGCGCGATGATTCCACTTTCAACATCCTCTGGAATCCTGGGGTTTGCAGTTCACTGAGTTGGCGCCTCCCTCAACCCGGCCTGCCCCTGCCCTGTTTGCCCTGGAGGACGTCCCGACGCAGCGGACGCTCAGTAAAGCCTATTTCTAAGGAAGCCTGAGGCCCGAAGGAAGAGCGCGGGACGGCGGCGGCGGCGGCGGCCTCGAGCGTGCAACGCCCCAACCATCCTGTAGGGGGCGGCGTTGCAGAAGGCCGGAGCCGGAGGAGGAGACTGGCGGGTTTGTGGCGTCATAGCCGGCTGCTGGGTGTATGCGCGCTGGGGCGCCGGGGTGGTTGCCGCAGCAGAGGCTGCCGTCGGGTGTGGGGAGCCGCCGCCGCCGCCGCCAAAGGGGCCCCAGCAGCGCCCCGGGCCCAGAGGGCGGACGGGTCGCATCCTCGCCCAGCATGTCGCCCCAGGGTTGGTGAAGGGAAGGAAAAAAATAAGGAGGGGCTTACCTTGAACCCAAAGCCGCCGCCGCCGCCGCAAGGTAAGTGGGGCTTGTTTGCCAGCGGATGCTCCCCCCTCCGCCCGGGGGTCCCAGCGCCCTGGCTGCCGGATTGTTTGGCCGGTGGGGAGCGAAGGTGCAACGCCCCCGATGCATCCCACCCCGAGCTCAGGGCGCCTCTCTCTGTCAAGGGAGGGAGGAAGGAGACGCACTCGCCTGTTATCGCGCTATGATCCCGCTTTCCCCATCCGATGGAATCCTGGGGCTTGCAGTTTAGGGAGGGGCCTCGAGGATTCCATAGGAGGGGGAAAGCGGGATCGTAGCGCTATAACAGGCGAGTGCAGAAATGGCCGTGGTCTCCTTCTTCTGCTTAGAGTTATTGTTATGTTTTGTCCTGAAGGTTTGCTTTTTTTTGCCGGCGGGGGGGGGGGGAGGCGGCGGCGGCGGCGGTGAAGGATCTGGTCGTATGGCTCTTGTGCTGTAAACACGGATGTCCCCCCTGTGCTGAGAGCATCTTGGATGACAGCTGACGTGGAGCCTGGCCGGCTGGCGGCTGTGCTGCTGCTGCTGTCTTTCTGTTCTCTGGGCGCTGGTTTTGGGGCCATTTCCGCACTAGCCTGTTATAGCGCGATGATCCCACTTTCAACCTCCTCTGGAATCCTGGGGTTTGCAGTTTCGGGAGGGGCCGGCCGGCCCCTCCCGAAACTGCAAACCCCAGGATTCCAGAGGAGGTTGAAAGTGGGATCATCGCGCTATAACAGGCTAGTGCGGAAATGGCCCGGTAGAGGCAGAAATTTGGGGGCATCTGGTGGCAGGAAAAAAAAGAAAGAAAGAAAGAATCCTCGAATTGCAGTGAGATCACAGATCCGTAGGTGTTGCCATGCATTGTTTATTTTATTTATCTATTGATTAAAATAGTTATTTTTGGTAGGGCACTTGGGATTTCTCTGGGGGAGCAGACACCCGGGCCTTCTTTGCCAGGGGTGGGGTGGGGGCTCGCTTTCCTTCCCTGATCCTTATAGACCTAGGAGGAAAAGTCGTACGAATAAATAGTCAGCATGTGCAGTATTTTATCCAAACTAGATTATGTGTGCATTACTTCTCCCCTAATCCAGGAAATTAAGAGAGTAAGATGCTTAAAGGGAACATCCATGTTGAAAAGGCCTTGATACTTCACATAGCCATCACAAAGGTCTTACCACTGCAAAATATGTGTAGTGTTTCTTAAAGCTGCTGAGAAATCATGAGTGTTTCCTAGATGCTTAAAACCTTACAAGATACATTGTTCTTAAAGAAAAGAACACTAATTTTTCTTTGGAAATAGATATATAAATAACTTACTAACTGATAAAGAATGTAGACAAACCTTTGATGAAAGCATTCTGATACAATTGAATGAACTGTCTTGGTTTCATTTGGGCTTAGATATTTATAATTTCTCTTCACTTTGTGTACAAAATGCTCTGTAATGCTTTGTTTTTACCTTAGCTGTTGGCTGAGGCTATTTGAAGGTCTGAATCTCTCATGCTGATCTGCTTTGAAATATACCCAACTGAAAAGAGCTCTGTTTATGCTTCCAGGTGTAAATCCATAATATGGCCACATCCTTTCATCTTGATTTGCTGCAGGGCTTCTTTATGGATATATTGTTTTGTTGTTGTTTTTTAAAAATGTCTGCATTAGAATGTCATATATGTCATATATCCCCATGTAAGCCATCTGTTTTTTACAGGTATAGGCTCTAGAGATATTTCTTTCCATGGGCATGTATGGTGGCAGGTGTTTGTTTGTGTTGGGTCGTGGTCTCATGCTCTCTTGCCTCTGAGGGTAACTGCATTGCATGAGAAGATACTTTATATTAGTGATGAGGAACTTTTAGCCCTCCATATTTTTTTTGTGGGGGGGGACAATCACTCCCAGGTAACGTGGTCAAACAAGAAGGAATTATGGGAGCTCTAGTGCAATACATCTGGAGGATGGAAAGCTCTCCAGTTTTGAGAGACAGTGTAATGTCTTCTTTGTGCAAGACTTTAAACTTTATTCATCTATCCCATAATAGGGTTGAAAAGTTTAAAACATGGGATGCCAAGAAATTTTTTCCATCATTCAGGTGTACGTATTTACCTCTAGTGGAGATCTGCCCTCTATTAAAATTTCTTGATTTTGATTTTTTTTTTAAGTATTCTTTTTCATTCATTTTTTATAAAAATCCTGTATATGTCACTTTGAGCTGAAGGACAGATATGGTTTAAGTGTATCTTCACAATGAACTGTGTGCATCATCGTTACATAGACTAAGTTGTGTAAGGGTTCCAGTTGCACAGAGTGAGCTCTTTGTAAGAGTTGACTCATACACATATATGAATTGCTTTGTCTTGCCAGTCAGGGATTGTCATCAGAGTTTGTGCATAGTCTCTATTGAAAAGTCTTTGTCTGGAATGTTCAGTCTATCTGAATTTTTGTTGGTTTCTGCAAAGAAAGGGATCAGAAATATGCTGGACTAGGCCAAGATCAGCTTTTCCAAGAATGTTTGATCCCTGTGTTCAAGTGCAATGCATTTGAATTTCTCCTCAGATTGGCTTTATTTTGGAGATTAATCTAATTGTCACTTCTTACACTTAAATTGTGAATTTGTTTAGAACTGCAGTTATAGGCAGCTGAAGGGCTAGAATAATGTAAATAAAACTCACCTTAAATGATTTTAAATAAAACCCACGTAGAGAAGCAGCAAAACACTATGCAAGTTTTTTTGATGGGCTGCAACACAGTAGCTGTAGTGCTTATTGACGTGTAGTAGTGGACTGGATCTATGAAGTGATTAGAGCAATGTCTATGAAGGTTCCCTGATTTATTACTTTTTGTAATTGATGTATGCATGGTGACATGCCTACTGACGGTGTCTTATTTTGAACTGGAAGGTGAATTTGTTGTACTGCCTTTTGTTGGAATCATTGCAAATGAAGACTGCGTCAGTTAAGACCAAAGACAATTTGCTGGATTTGGAATAAGCTGTAAAATTTTCTGAATACAAAATCCTCATCTGTTAGTTTGAAGGATTCATCCTGCCTTCTTCCTGACATGCTAATTTTTGGATCTGCAGAAGGTTCTTTTTCCCTGGGTTCTGCCACCCAGGATCTGAAGAAGGAAAACATTCAAATATGGAAAAAACAGTTGTCAGCTGTGGTTGTTGAGGTGTTTTGGGTGTAAAAACATCTTATCCTCGTTATTGACAGTGTTGGTTGGGCTGATGGGAACTATAAGCCAAAAATACCTGGAGAAATGAATATATTTGTGTGTGTGTGTGTGTGTGTTTGTATCTGATGTGTGTGTATTCTGGTTTGCAAGTATTCTTGTGTCTCTGAACTCTTTTTGCATGTAAACTGTGGTATGTCAGCAATGGAACTCCTAGGTTTTATGAGGAGCACCAAATAGGATTGTAGTACATTGTAGCTTTGGCCAGGACAGGATCAGCAACTTTAGAGCCCTGCAGATGATGTTGGACTGCAGCTCCCATCTGCCCAAACAAGCTGGAGGGAATTGTAGGAGTGGGAGTCTAGCCACATATGTAGGAGAAGAAGTTGCCAACCAATACTGCTGGCCTTCAGTGTTAACTCTGCATGAAAAGAATGTGTGCTCTAGAGCAGTAATTCTCAAACTGTCGTCATCCTGATATTTACAGTTCAGCTCTCAGAATTCCTGAGAATTCGCAGACTGAATTGGCAGAACTGACAGACTGGGAAGCCTTGTGAGGTGAGGCTTACCTAGTAAGCACCTACAGTATTATGAATGGCGTAGGGTAGAGGTTGTAGCAGCAGCAAGCCCTGGTTGCCAGGTGCACCACATTTTTTGGGCTCCCTTGCCTGACTGGTGTGCTCCCCAGAGGTGAAGGAGCCCAAAGAATGAGGTGCCCCGGCAGCTGGCGTTTGCTGCTGCCACCCTGTGTCATTTTTTAATATGGGCTCATAAGCTTTTGCTCAGCCTTGTGTGGGTGAGTTGAACATGTGCAGTTTTTGGTATTTGTGGGGGATCATGGAATGAGTCTCTCACAGATACGGTGGGCCCACTATATATATGCTCCCAAGTAGGAATTTTTAATTTATGGCAACAGGCTTCATTTTCTTTGCATTCCCTGCTGGAGAAAACAGAGCAATTGCCAACAGCTGTTAATGTCTGACTAGCTGGTGATTTCAACACTAGGATTGTTCCAGATAGAAATATTCTTTATAAAAAGACATAGGTAAATTTGTAGAATTCATAGCACCTTTCCTGGACTTTCTTAGACAAAGTTCTGAATAAGCAATGAAACTCTGGATTTGGCCTTCAGATTAGTTTTTTTATTGTCTCCATGGCACTAATTTTTATATATCACATGACTTTTATACTTATTTAAGTACTATCCATGCAAGTGTCATCCATTATTTCTTGGTATCATCATTGCCCCTACCTACAATTTCTCCTTTTGATATGCATAATAGACCAGAGAATGACTACTTAGCATTGTTTGTGTTCTCTTCTATACGTATTGCACTCTCCGTAATACACTGTAATTTTTAAGGTCTTGTTTATGTTATATGCCAGTTAGATGAGGGACTCAAGCATAAATGCTTGCTTTTCTGCTGCCTGAGAACAAACTGTTCTGGAATGCTGGTGTGCCAAAGCCACTATGTGTAAATTTGCCATCATAGTTCTCTGAATGGTGCCAGAGATTCTGACTTGTGCTTGTAGTATTACCTAATCTTTCTGATCAATGTTGACAATGTTGATCCTAATTTAGCACTGAATCGCCACCACTGATATCCTAGAACAGTTCCCTATAGAGAGGGACAGAGAAGATTATTTAATTAATTGCAGATGAAGAAGGAGAGTCTGTGAAATGGCCTCCTGGTTATTTAGAAAGATAGCTTTTGTTTGAGAAACTGGGCTCCTGCATTTAGCAAATGCTGCCTTGCCATGAGTTGTTAAATTTTAATTAGTTCTGTAATGGCCTCTGTGGGTGGATTGCTGAAAGCTGGATTGCTGGAACACTTTTGGTTCAGGTTGTTTGACTGCCATCTTCTTGTCTTCCTGAAATTTGGAAGTTTTACCAGCATTTCCTCCCTTTTGATGTCAAGGCCTTGTTGCTGTTGCAGTTGTTTCTATGGACTTGTTGTTCTTGTGTGCCTTCAGGACATTTCCAACTTACAGCAACCCTAAAGTGACCCTATCACATGGTTTTCCTGGCAAGATTTATTCAGAGGAGGATTACCGTTGCTTTCCTCTGAGGCTGAGAGAGTGTACCTTGCCCAAGGTCACCTAGTGGGTTTCAATGTCTGAGTGAAGATTCAGAACCTGCTCACCCAGAGTCCTAAAGCACCACTCGAACCATTATATCACACTAGCTCTCTTCTGTGGCACTTAGGCATTTCTGTGAACGAGGTACTGTCTTTTTGTCTCTGGCCTTACTAGCCACGCCAAAAATTGTGTCTGCCAGGTTCCTACCTAGCACCCTTCCAGCCCTTCAAGCAGAAAAAAAAATTGGTCCATTGAAGTGAAGTAGGGGCTTATAGTATGAAGATGGCACAGCACACTGGGTGTCCTGCCTCTTTGTGTTCAAGGAAGCCATGACCAAGGCCATTTCTGCACTAGATTATTATAGTGTGATAATTCCACTTTCAACATCCTATGGAATCCTGGGGTTTTCAGTTTAGGGAGGAGCCAGCTGGCCCAAGTCTCTCCTGCAGCAGTAGCTAGCCAGGATGGTAGCACTGTCGAAGTCTTGCAAGTGTGGCCAGTCTGGGGTGATATGTGCCAGACATGCCCCCTTTGAGCCTTCCTCCCTACCTTGGGAGGGGTGAAGATTGCTTCATGGCTCTTGGAATGATTCTTGCTCATCCCTGCAGCTTAAGAGTTGGGAGAAAAGTGTTTTCAATTGTCATCCTAGCCATGGTGAATGTGTAAAGAAAAAAAAGCCATAAAACAATCCAGTATCACTAACTGGGAAAAAGAAATTTCTAACAGGAGTTTTTGTGGAGTGCAGTTCACTTCATCAGATGCAAAAATCAAATATTGAATGTGAAGACCCAAAATGTTAAAGCTGGATTATAAGAATGGTGGTAGTGCCAGCAATGGACACTAGTGATGTGTCTGTCAGTGGGGTGCTGAATCTGCACTGATGAGATTGCTGGAAGTTGGGAGGCCCCGTAGCTTACTCTGGGATTCAAATTTCATCACTGTTCCCATGCCAGAAGGCCTTCAGGCCTCTTCTTTACAAGGCAGGCAATGGGAAGGGGGACTGTTCAGTCAGTGTTACTCCTATTCTAATATGGGAATAGAAGGTGAAATTTTACTTGCTTGGGGCACATATGGAGCGTGCTGCCCACAACAGCAACATATTAAACTATGTGACTGTGTTGGAATTCTTTCTCTACTTACCTCTTCTGAATATGTCTTGCCATGAAACTCCTATAGTAGAGTTGCCATAAGTTGGTCTTGACTTGAAGGCACATCACATCAGCAACAGTAAGTCATGAAGGAACTGTGGCTTGTTCAACCAAATCACTGGTACTGTAAATAAACCGAGACCGTTTATACCATCAACAACAACCACTATGGGTTAAGTCCTTGCCATTGCAGACTTAGGAGAGGATATGATTTAAATGTTATATCTGTCTGGAGAAACTTAAATGGAATATGTTTATGTCCAATTTAAGTGGAAAGTACTACAATCTCAAAATAAATGTTTCCTTGGTTTCCTCAAAGGGTCATTTTCAGAGATATATTCAGAAACTTTCCAAATGATGTTGACAGGCAGGTGTTTCAACCCTCACTTTGTTTCCAAGTGTATTTTTAAAAAACTGGAAACATGCTCCAAGCAAAACTGTTTCAATATATAATTTAAGGGGGAAAAGCATATAGATGAGCCATGTTTTGTTTTTCTTTTTAAGAGTTGGTCTAAATTTACACAAGTGCCATAGTGTTTATTTTTGAACTCTATTATGACTGAGTTTGTTGGGAGTATTTGGCAAGAGTTCACAAGCTGCTCCATCTACTCCTAAAATGTTTTTCGAAGAGTGGCAAAGTGGTTAAAGCAATTATATTCTATACACAAGTGAAATGAATAGCTAATTTTTTTTGGCAGTAGACTTATGCTTGTGACTAGTAGTATCTGTTGATAGTCCGTATCTTCCTTCAATTCATTTATATTTTTTTTTAAAATCATCTTAATGAGTTGTCATCAGTATGTCTTGACTGACATAGATTAACACTCATCTCTGTGAAGCATTTCCTTTAGTTGCTGCTGTGCTTACTGACAGCCAGTTTCACTGAGTGATTCTGTGAAGGGAAGTATTGTTTCACAAAGCTTTTGAAGTTCTTTGAAAGTGTCAAGGATTCCCAAACGCTTTGGAAAAAATCCCTCATTAGGGTTTTGTTTTGTTTTGTTATTTTTATTAAGAGTTTCCAACTACATTAAAAATATACATAAAAAAGAAAGAAAAACGAAGAAAATAAAAAGGAAAAAAAGACAAAGGATCAAAGGAAAAGGGACAGTTAAAGATAAAGAAGAAATACAGTGACTTCCAACTTTCTTTATGGTGACTATAGGTCTTAGTATATAAAATCTTCCCTCTCTAACTAACTAGTAGGTATTCATACTCTTCTTCTGGTAATTCAAATCTACTAATTATGAAAACCCACAGTTAACATATTGTTCTCTTTTTCTGCAAAATGACAGTCGAGGGTTCCCAGTCTTTTAAAATAGATCACCAATGATTTTTCTTCAAACAAAGCAGATAATTTGTCCATTTCAGCTAAATTATTCAATTTTAACAGCCAGTCTTCTTTTGTTGGTATAAATTCACTCTTCCGTTTCTGTACATATTCTGTGGATATACCAGGGGTCTGCTGCTCCAGTCAAATATTATAGTAGTCTCCTGTGCTTGCTTTCCATTTGCTTGTGCATCGGTCTTAATAAGAACAGTCCAGATCTAAATTGAATAGTAAACTTCAAAATTTTCTGCATTAAAGTACATTTTAGAGCCCAAAACTTTTCAGCTCTTTCCCATCTGCATTAGTGATTAAATGTAGCAGGCCTTCAATAAGGATTCAATGGAGAAAGATGAGGTAGTAACTGACCACACAGGAAGAACAAGGGAACGGTAAAAGGACATTGCCATAATGGAAGGAGGTAAGTGGGGCCCTATATTTATTTGGAATTGGTGGTAATGAGCAGTGAAGTTTCTTCTTCTCATAGTCCCTTTCCTTTCTGTTGTAAATAATTGGGAAGAACAGTTCACTGGAAGTATGAAGTGATTGCACATCCCACTTAAACTGTTAATGTCTGTTATGGCGATGAGTAATCGAATTTGTGATGTTCTGACTGTGAGGGCTAGATCACTGAAAACATTGGCATGTGGTGACATTGGAAAGGGCAAGTTTTGTCTTGGGATAATTAGCAAAAGGATGAAAATAACACAGCCAGTATTGATACCATACTTTCCAACACTTCACAGATAAAAAACAGGGCACATGTGGCCAAGTAACATCCGAGTGTGGTCAAGATGCCAAGAGTTATTAATCAGGAAGAACAGAAAAGCTAGGACAGGCTACATCAGTTTGTTTTACATGAATATACACTGAATTTACACAGAACGGCAAGATTCTGCCCCTTCCTTTCCTCTCCTCCTTGCTGAATGAGTTCAGCTGCTTTTGCGTTTTAAAAGCAGCTGAAAAAGTGTGTGTGGAGGGGACAGTCCCTGCCAAATTGGAAGGTATATTTATATTGCATCCATGTTGGGAAAACTATGTGTGGTTCTACTGGCCCTTTTTCTGAAATGGTATTTAAGGATCGAAAAAAGTATTGAAAGGAGTGTCCAAAACATAACAAGGTTTGTGTAGCATTTCATAGTAGGGAAAGTGCATGAATTGGCACTCTCTGGTTCACGAGGGCAAAAGACACCTAAGGGGAAGTATGGTAGAAATAAACAAGAGTGGTGTAGGCAAAAATAATTTTGCCCACTGTCTTGTAATTCTAGAACTTAATGCTGCCCAATGGAACAGGAAGGAAATGAAATAAAATATTTCTTCACTACTTTATGTGATAATGGTTGCTGGTTTAGCTGGCTTTAAAAGGAGACTAGGCATATTTTTGAAGAACAGTTTTGGTAATGAATGCTAATCATGGTGGCTACTTTAGAGACCTAGGAAGCTTGTCTTACTGTAAATGAGACCATCTAGCTCAGTTTTTTCCAGGTTAATTCATTGCAGCTCTTCAGGGTCTCATGCAGGAAACACCCTTCCAGGGAAATATCCTGGATTTGTCCAATGTTGAAGACATTTGAACCCTGGTTTCCTGGAGTCCTAATCTATCGGTAAAACCAATATACCCACCTTGCTGCCATTCTTGCATTCTTAGTCTGGTGAGTATAGTGTAGCTGCCTTAAGCAAGGCAAAGCAAGATAACCTTGGGTGGGGGCAGAATAAAGAATTTAGAAGGTCGCCACTTAACCCCAATGTGTTTTCAAATGTTAGCTGCAAAGTATGTTTTGCATTTAGTTGTTCCCGTGGTATGAACTACTCACTTTCTTAACACTCTTCCCCCAGCTGTCAATATTATACATTTGTATGAAGCATCTGCCATGCTCGCCCTTAGGAAAATGAGCTAATATAAATACTAGACAAGTATGACAAGTCACTGACTCATCTAGTGAAACAGGACTGAAAAGCAAAACTTGATTACTCACTTGCTTCTCAGAATGAGAAGTCCTTACAATCAAATTGATGCTGCCTTCTGGAAAAATTCTGAAAATGAGTTAGCATCACTGTTGTTTTACAGACTACTTTCCACCAGCCATAGCTTTTTTTTTTAATCTGATAAGTTTGGCTGCATCACCTGTGATCCATGAGTGAGTGAAGGAGATCTATATTAGGGCTGGAAATAATGTAGGGCGAAGTGTGGCTTGTGACTGTAGATGTGCCTGTGTCAGTAGATTAAGATCTGGATACATGGATAGCCATAGCACATACATGTGTGTTATCTCTTATCCAATCTGGAATTGATAGTGTGAGCTCCTGACCATGAGTATTGTATAACACTTATGTTAAGCTGCAGTCAGTATGGAGAGGCCCCGAAGGACCCAGGGACTGTAATATGTGCTCTAAAGGGAGGCCCTTGTCCTGTCTGGACACATCTTTCTGTAGGACTGCATCATTCTAACACTTTGCCCTTGATTTCCTCTGGCTGAGAAGAAAAGAGACTGAGAAGACTCACAAAAGCTAGCTCAGAGGGTAAGAATAGGTCTATTGGCTTTAAGTTATAGAAGGATAGATTTTGGATATTAGAAAGACTTTTTGACAGTGAGAGTGGTTTGGCAATGGAGCCCAATGTCTAGAGAGGTAGTGAGGTTACCTTTCCTGGATGTCTTCAAAAAGAGGCTGAGCACCTATCTGCTTGGGAATGCTCTGCTGGATATCCTGCATTGAGCAGGGGGTCAGACCTGATTGCCCATAGGGCACTTCCAACTCCATGATTCTAAGAGTCCAAGATATGGTGACCCTACATAAGACTATAAAAGGCTGCTTATTCATGGAGGCTGTATTTTAGCTACAGTGCCTAAGGCCCCTCCCTAAAAAGCAAACCCCAGGATTCCATAGGGTGTTGAAAGTGGAATAATAGTACTATAACAGTCCAGTGCAGAAATGGCCTTTCTGTTCTCTGGGCACTGGTTTTGGGAGATACAGAAACTTGAGGGCATTGCCCTAAACACTATACCACAGAAAACAAGCAGGAGAGGGTTGTCGTATTTATGCTGTATATGTGTGTGTGTACTTCCTGTATGTTTCTGATTGGCTGGGGTAGAGAACAAAACACTGGACTAGATAGATCTAACATGCTGATTTTTCTGTGTCTTGAGCTGAAGTAAAAGCCGTCCTTGGCATGAAAAATGATTCATAATAAAATATTACTTTCGGTAAATGAAGGTGGACTCTTCAGTGTATTATTCCCTATGTTTGACAGTCTTTCTTTCCTTGTTTGTTCTATCTGATCATATTGCAGAAGATAAAATTATTATTTTTCCAACCTGCCAAGTTATTCGCAGCTTGTGGAAAAATAAACTGTTCTCATTTAGACCTTCTGGGTCTAATTCTGATGTATTCTGTTAGACATTGTTTTGGTCTGGATGTGGGTTATAAATAGAACAAAAGATAACTTTTCAGAAATGATACAGAAGAAGATTGCAACAATGCTGCTTTAGAGGAAGTTTCAGAAGAACACAAACCAAAAACTTTCTAGGAATGACTTGGGATTAGAGGCTTCATGTGTTGGAAGTTTTCTGACTATAGGCTCCTAAAAAAAATGTCCAAGATCCTGTATTGCTTGATGTAACTATGGCAGTGGGGATCTATTGTGGTAGCTATGTTTGACAATGCCAGCCCCCAAGACCCACCTTTTCAGCCAGGCAGCCCCTCCCCAACCAGAGGGTTTCTGAGGCACTGTAGATTGGGACATTGGGCAGTGACATGGACAGTGCTCTTCCAGTTGCAGGGCACATTAAGAACAGGCAGTTGGGAGGACTCCATGGGAGTCTGCCACAACTGCTTCTCTCAATGCACATGGTGTTGCTGATGTCATTTCCTAATATCCTGATCCTGCAGCACCTCAGAAGCCCTGCAGTTGGGGCCCACTGCCTGGCTTAAAGGTAGGTGTGGGATGTCACATTCAGTTTGGAACAAGCATCAGTGTGAATCCCAAAAGTTATGAGTTGGTAACTGTGGTTTACAGTGGTGTCACTACTGAACAGGATTCCAGCCTAAGTATTTTAAAATCTTAGTTTGCTTTTCTGGGACTATCATGAATGCTACAGTTTTCTGTACAGAATATCCCTCTCACCCTTATAAGAAGGGGACTGCAGTGTAAATAAGTAGCACAACAAATCTGTTATTTTATTATATAAGGAATTAACCTAGGCTGCCCTCTCTGCCTCTACTGGAGCCACAACTTTCCTCTTCTTGCCAGCTGCATGTCCCTTGACGTCTCTCTGTGGTTTTGCTAAAGGGGAAAAGAAGGAGAAACCCTCCCAACCTTCCGCTTCCCCTGAAGCAGCTGCACTGAATATCAGAATTTTATAACGGACTCCTGACTGTTAAGGAGCATGTTTGTTGGTTTTCTCTTACCATAGCAGTTTTCCATTTACAACAGAAGCTAACAGAGGCCTAATGTGCTGATTTCTTGCAGGATGTTTATTTATGGATTTATTTAGAAAGTTTCATATCCTGCCCCTCCACTACATTTAAGCATTCAAGATACTTTCAACAATTAGAGGCAATAAAGTTAAATATAAACCATCAGCACAAAATCAACAGTTATAGTAAAATCACAGATTGGCACAGGAAATAACACACAGGAACTGGCTGCTTTAAGAAAGTCTTCCTGGCAGGTGAAGCAGCTGTCAGAATATAAATGCACGTGCACCCAAAGGGACACCTGCGTATGGAGCTTGACTAGGTGGTGGAAGGGAAGAAGAAAAAAGTCAATCAGACTTCTCAAGTTAGGCAAGTCCATAACTTTGCTGTGGCCTTTGCTGTGTCCTAACCAGAGCCTAGAAAATTTAGGATCCAGACTTACTTGGACGCCCCATTTGCTTAAAAGAAGTACGAGCAGGCTTTGATGGTGCTGAATGCTGGCTTCTTCTTCCCATGAGCTTTTGTGTTTTCATGGACTCTTGGAAAGATGCAGACTGCTGGCCAATTGGGAGCAGGAATGCTAGCTGGCAGGGGCGGGAATAAGGAGGCAGACCTGACTGACAAAGTGTTTGGTCAGGTTTACCTCCTCCCCCTAAAACTGTCTCTCTGAGCCAGGCTTGGGTGTTCATCTTTGGAGCAGCTTCCTCCCTCTCATCTATGTTGGTCTGAATATGAATTGGGCATGCTGATATCTACACTTCATCACAGCTTTGTTGTATTGGCCATGGGGCTGGATTGTATTTGGGTGTGGGCTTGGGCACCCTTATTTGGGGCTTGTTGGGAATCTCTTCTCAGGGACCTTGAGCTGGAACTGTTAGAAGCATATCCAGCTCAGGGGGTATGGCCTGGCCTCATTCCCAGATGATGAGGGAACCACACAGTGGCTTATGCTCATGTGACTTTCTGTTTTGGTCACCCTGGCTTCCTGCCAGTGGTTGGGTTGGCAGAGTGTGGGTTTGATTGGCCGATAAGCAGGTTGCCTGTTCTACAAATCCAACCTCATACCAAACCAACCTCTTTTCAACTGTAACCAATAAAAGTTGTGGCCAGTTTATTCCAACTTGTAGTCTTGGTGGCTCATTGGCACAGACATCCCAATCTCACTGCTGAGGACTAGAAGTTACTTTTGTGTGCTACTGCTATCAGAATCCCCTCAGACAGCACGAGGACCCAGTTGACTATTGTGTTCTGGAATTTTCTGAAGATTCTTCAAAAGCATATTAATCTGCTCTGCAGAGTCCTGCATGGCACATGCTGTAGTAACCAATCTGGATGTTGCTGAGATATGTGACTGCTGCCAGATTGGGTGCCTCAGCTTCAGATGCACACACTAATCTACACTGAGAAGTCAAAAAAGCAAATGAGGAAAATGGAAAAGAAGGTGGAATGGTATAAGTAAAGAAAAAATAGGCCTTTGGTCATGACAGAACTGATGAATTATGCTGCAGATTGAGTTAGCGAGAGAAGACAAGAATGGTACAAGGAAAAGCTTGATGGTCCTATGCTCTGCAATAGCGATGTCACCCTGGTTGCCACAGGGAAAATTTGTCTGTATTGTGGCTCCGTGATGATGCAAATGCAGTTTCTGGAACAGAATGTGATTCTTGATGTCTCCATTTCAGCTTGCTTTAGGACTAAGGTAAAAGAATCAGCATAGTTAAGCTTTAAGTATAATGACTGGATTGATTCACCTTTCCATATTAGTCTCCCCTTTTTCCTCAACTCACTATTACTATTATACTGCTTATGAATGGCTAAAATTAACATTGAGAACAGAATGCATACAGCAAAGTTGTATTTCTGTAGATATGCATTTCTGTACTTATACCATTAATAAAGATTTGTATATGAGCTTGTTGATCTCTCAGTACGTTCATTTCTTTAATTCATCCTTCTCATTTTGCATCTGGTTTTTCTTTGCATCAGATATGCCTTCAGTTTGTATCATGCATGTCTTCTGGTTGCTTACAGGATTGTGTGCCAGTAGGTAACTTTGTTTCACTTTACACAGTTAATTTTCTTCTGATTTCATCTTCTAAAAGTCACACATGAGCTGCTTTTAGTGGTATGCTGTCTAATGCAACAAGTGTTGATCTTTGGTGGTTCTCATCCTCATCAGAGGGTATTATAGTGAGTTCAGTGGAGGCCACATGAACATTGTGATACAGATACTGACTTGCATCTGGGTGTACTTGGGTACCCTGATCAATTATGAGCATACGGATTAATAAACAATAAACATATACCTATGTCTGTATTGCTAGTTGGATGATTCTGGTAGTCCAGAAAAGGTAGTCTTTCCAAGTTCTAGTCATTTAGCTTTAGTTATTTTAAATGAGACTTCTACACAGGTATATTTGTGTGATTTTAGTCTTAATCATCCAGCATGTTCTGGCACTATCCTCTTTTGCAGTCAGTGACATGTAGCAAGTCCTTCCTTTCTGCATACTCCAGAGCACTGTGGATGGGGTGGGGTAGGATAGGATAGAATCTCTTGCATCGATAAGATGGTATTCTTCATCATCTCCCAAATAAAACAATGCCTGACCAAAAGTAATCTGCAGGAACCCGAATGGAACAATATGTTAGGGGGAAAGAGGGCTAACCTTGCTTGTCCAGAGATTTTTGGAGTCCGTAAAGCATCAACCATTGATTGAGATATAGCACAGTGGATGTTTCTGGCATTCTGCCTTGTTTCCAATTGGGAGGCCAGGTTAAGAAAAGCTAAGAATAACCTCCAAACTTTCCAGTGGTTAACCATTTTCCAAAACAAGCAGAGCTAAGTAGGTGGGGATTGTGTGGGTGTTGAGGGAAAATAAAAGGCAGCCAAAGAATTAAATGTCAGCGATGTGTCTTGCCACTTTCACTAGGATTATTACAGCCTTAATAGAAAATACGATTGCAAATGTTAGTTCTTTGAAAAACAAAGTAAAGTTAGATTACTTCTTAACTTGCATTAAGGATTAGCTAGATATGTGTGTGCATGCACACACAAATGCACACTACACACCTCTCCATCCAGTTAAGGGGGGGGGAATCCCACAAACACTGTGCCCGCTCAGCCTCTTTGCACTTGCAGACATCTGTTGCAAAGGTACATTGTAACAGCACACGGGTTCACTTAGAAGATGGCCCCACTATATTTAGTGGGTCTCATTCCTAAATGTATAAAACTTTTTATATAAGTTTTAAGATTCCTCCAGAGAGATTAAACTAATTTGAAGTTTTTATTTTCTTCAATGAGTCCAGAGAGTTTCAGGTATGATTTATGAGGAGTTCTTATTGAAGAGTTTTCCCTCAGTGTTATGCTCAGTGCCACGACTTCTTAAATTTTTAACAGTTGAAAGTTGTGATTTGCCCTCAAGCTCACCTCTCAGTCCACTATGGGTGGAATTACTCCTTCCCATCCCCAAATGTTCTTGGAATCATAGGGTTGGAACAGGCTATGGAGGCCATCAAGTCAAAGCTCCTGCCATGCAGGAATGCATAGCTAAGCTACTAACGAAAGATGGCCATCCAACTTCTGTTTAAAAAACTCCAAAAAAGATCAAAACCTAAACTTTCTAGCTAAAGTGGTAAATCTGTTATCAATTTCACTACAAAGCCACATCTTTAGTCCATTGTGTGTGGATAGGGCCAGGCAACAATTCTGTTGGTGCAGTATTCCACCTCTCTCTAGGAGTACAGTGTCCTATATCCCAATAGTGGCAAATCTTTGGACCTTCAGATGGTTTGACCTACTGCGGTCATAATCTCTACCCAATATGGCCAGTGAGCGTGATCATTTGGATTGTATCAGTTGTAGTCTCCATCATTAGGACAGTCAAAACGTTTCTTGTATAGCAAATCCATCTCTGCTGTGTCTTGTTGCTATATGTAATATGTGAAATATGTTGCATTGCTGATTAGGGATTTTCTAGTTTCAGCTTTTCATATAATACTCAACTTCGATGGATTTGGACTGGGAGAGGCACATAGCTTATGCCCTTCTTGAAAAGGCTACATATTTCATCTGCTGGATGGGGATAGGAGAGTGCCTCTGTAATGTAATATTACTTTGGGGCAGAACTAGAGGATCAGTCAGGGTGTCTCAACTCTTTTTGTCTCCAATTTGTAAGTGGCCAAACTGGCTGAACAGATTTAATGTGGCAGATTCCATTATCTTATGGTAATTAGTCATTGAAGTTCTGATCAATGGCCCACAAAGTATCTTCATGAGATACTTATTTTCTTCCTCCCCAATATAGAAGGTGGTAATTATGGTCTGTGTGTAAGCAAAAAACAAACTTTTAAGGCATGTGTGTGTGTGTAGATATATATCCTGGCCTGAATACGCTAAAGGCACCAGATCCTGTCTGATCTTGGAAGCTAAGAAGAGTCAGCCCTGGATAGTAGTTGGATAGGAGATCACCAGTGAATACCGGGTAGTGTAGGCTATCTTTCAGAGGAAGAAAGTGGCAAAACCACTTCTCAGCATTCCTTGCCTAAAAAAACAAACAAACCTCTATGAAATTCTTATGTCAACAGGTGACTTGAAGACACATACACACATTCATGTATGTTTGGGGAGAGATAGAGAATTGATGTCATGCACCAGTCCCAGGACTCACGTGCAAACACAGAAAGAATCCTCCCCATCAGCCACAACGTAGAAACATGAACAGGACAATACTTACTGCATCCAGCATCGATGAAAAAGGAAGAGCCCATGAGATGTATTAATTAGGCAAACAGTTGAGGGAGGTTGTTGGCTTATATATAAAGAGGAAGGCATGGGGAGAAAGCTGTTGTAGACAGCTGCTTTCGCTGAGAGAAGCAACCCATTCTACATTTAGATCCCTGACTCATGTTCCTGGAAACCTTTAACCTTGCCTCATGTGCTGACTTTGCTGCTGGACTGTCACTCAGAAATTACTACTGACTCGAACTGCAGAAACAACAAACAGTAACTGGCTGATGAACTGTTGAGAACTGTCTCCATGGCTGCTGCAACAGACTCTATTGGAGAGCTGTGAACCTTGGCTGGGTGCCAGCATAGGACGGTCAGACCAAAAGAGAAGGAAGGATGCATGGCTTTCTGCTTCATCTAAAGGTGACAGAAAAACAGTGGAGTGCTCAGCAGTGAACCTTCACCTATGTACAATGTGCGTATTTGCACATAACACACAAATATCATAGAACCCTATAAGCTTCATGAGAATTCCTTACAAAGGAAACTAAAGCCAAGTAAGATCTAGTAGCCTGTAAAACCCTGCACCTCTCAGTATCCCATCCCTTTCTGTGTGTAATCATTTGAAGATGTAGCCATACCAAGAAATGAAATAATTAACTTTCCATTTAAAAGAGCTACTAAATAAATAAATAAATAAATCTGTAGCACTTGCACATTCTAGTACAGGAGCCCCCTGTATTTGATGATAATTTTGTTTCCACTGCACCACCAGACCTCTGGTATACTTGCAGCAGAGATACCTCTTGTCCATCCTTTAAAGCAGAGGTGAGGAACTTGGCTGGGGCTTCTGGAAGTTGAAATCCAACTCCATCTGGATGTCAAAATGTTTCCCACCTCTCCATGAGTGAAATAATATTTTTAAAAGCAATTTGAGTCAGTAATGGGGTGTTTGGGACAAGAGTGGGGCATTTGTGTTACTCGCCCTTTTAGAGACCCCTCTGGAATTCTATATTTGAGTGATATATGATTGAATAACAATAATGGTGTGGATTAGAGGAACTCTGTGTGCTCTTCTGAAGTGACAGTAGTGTTGTACACGCCACACCACTCAACTTCCACTCTGGCTCCTTATCTCTTCCTTTCTAAGATTGCTCCTGAAGTTTGGGTACTCTTCAGAACTATTGCTATTGACAGCTTCCATGTCAATGGGCAGTGAATCCAGAGCAAGTTCCAGTCTAAATTTAAAGGGATTATCCCAGGATCCAAACCTGTTTTGGGGGATTAGGGTTCAGCACCTTGGATAGATCCTTGAAAATTCAGTCCAGAATCTGGTTTGGATTCACAGTTCGACTGACATGAAAGCCAACACCTGCCAGTGTTTCAAAATAATCATAAATGTAATTGTATGGATGTGGATGTACTCATTCAGGAGGCATCTGCAGGATTTGATGATCCCCTAGTCCCAGACTGGTGGAGTCAGAATAGAAAGGGCATGAACTTTCACACATTACTTTGCATAGTTGGTTGGTTATTTAGAAAGAGAGATCCTGCCTGCAGCCTCATAGTCAAAAAATATAAGGAAAGGGAGTATGGCTTAAAAGAATGAGGAAGGGACAGACAAAGATGATGGAGAAAATGCTTTGGAAAAAAGTTGGGCCTTTAGCTGCTACTTACATATCTATAGAGAAAGGTAGAGCTGTCTATATATCAGAAGGCAGGATAGGTGTGCCACAGGAATCACATCAAAAGTGCAGAAGGACAGAGGTGGGATAAATAATTTTCCTTTTGGTAAGTAGATTAAAATTTTATCTATAAATGAGAGTTAATAAGCAATTTGTCTGTTTCTCATAGTTGTCCCTGAAAAACTCTTTTCTGTACCCACAACTGGCATGGTTGGGAGGAATGTTTAAATACCTTTGTCTAATTTATCATTCCCGATGCATGCATGCATTGTTCACAGGCCCACATCAGTTGCCCTCAGGGCTGTGGGGCCCTGGCTGTGCAAAATAATGCCAAAAATGGAATTCATATGTAAATTGCTTTTCTTACACTTTCCCCCCATGAAGCTACAGTTTTGTGCTATTAGACACCTCAGTATGTTTGTTATGTTTATGTTTGATTTTTTTTTTTAAAGAAAAACATTTTTTTTTCTATCAGGGCCCCAAAGCAATGCACAGTAAAATCATAATATAAAAGCAAAGCACAAGCAAATCATCCTTTAAAACAGAATTAATTATTTTTTTAAGGGGTGAAGGCTTGACATAATAATACAGTTTTGACTACCTGTCAAAAACAGTTGCGATATAACCAGTTTGATTTCTTTTAAGAGGAAGGACTGTCCCAGGAAAAGTCCTCTTTGTGTATCACCTAAACTAAATTGTAGGGGTGGTGGGACATGTGACAGCATCCTTGTTGAAGAGCTCAGGTTACAGACGGGCCTTCCACTGTAGTCTTTCAGATACCCTGACCGCAAACCTCCCCCTTTTACAGGTTGAAACACTGACCTTGAATTGAACTTGGAAACAAATTGGAAGCCATTGCCTTTGGTTCAAGACTGGTTGAGTGTGATCTCTAAAGTGGAAACTCAGACAACATCTGCTAGAATTTGCACCAGCTGTAGGTTCCAGGCATTTTCCAAAAGCCGTTTCCTGTAGGACACACTTCACTAGTCTGGTGCAGTAGTAATTAAGGTATGATTTGTCATGGGCTGATCTGCCTTTTCTACAAAGGCAAGCAGCTGGCATAGCAGGTGAAGCTAGGCAAGGGCACTTCTGGCCACAACAGCCACCTGGCCCTTTACAGCACTCTCAAGTTGCAAATCTGGTCCTTCAGAAGCAGTGCAATTCTATATAAAACAATTTGTACCTCCAATCCCAGGCTGACTTTTCTGTGGACCAACAGAACCAAGAGTGCTTCATTGTCCTGAGTAGCTCAGAAGACCAAGGAGCCTGTGTTCTGCATCTAGGTTAAAGGACACTTAACAGCCACCCAGGCCTTCTCCCCACTCAACCGTTGTCATAATACAATACAGGTTTAGGCCCATTAGAGGGCATCTACAGGATTACCGGCTCTTCTCTCTGGAAAATCTTCCTGAGAATTCAGGAATCCTTCTGGATCCATTAGTCTCTGAGGGTGGGCCACATTAGCAGCTCTCACCCCACCCCTGTGTAGGGGTGAAAAGCCCACCAAATATCAACTCTGCTAGTGATTTGTATGGACAATGAGTTCTTTTGAATCCAGCAATAACCACAGACCACTCTCATCCTGGCTAGCAAAGCCAGATCAGGAGTGTGCCCAACCATGATAGCTGGAGATGTTCCTGATGAGGGAAACCTCAGTTTGAATGTTAAAATCCCTCTAGCATGATTAATTTGAGGGGAATCACTATCACCTCTTGTCAGTGCGAGCCAGCGTTTTCTGTCTTCCTTCCTCTTTAGAACTGTTAAATGCTGACCTTTGATGACAAGCCTGACTTCCACTTGTTTTGGTGCTGATTAAATTGGAGATTTTACTCTTAAATCATGAAATGAATTGGCAAGAGCAAGTATACAGATTGTCAGGTAGTAGGAGGGGATTGGGGTTGTAATACAAGGGTAGGAGTTTGGATTCAGGTCAATTGCAGATGTTTCCAGATATTCTAGAGAGCATGTTCTGTAGAAAGTGAGCTGACTACTGCAAAGGTAAGTTATGCTGACAAATCCAGTGGAACATGCATGTTTAAATTAGATTGATGAATAAAACTGTTTCCTTTTTTGGTTCAAGGCTGCACTGGTTTCCTCTTTAATCTTAACCACAATTGTTAGTGTTTCTTAGTGTATTTCTACACTGTGTGTCCTCCTCCACCTTCAGCATCTTCTTTTGGCCCTTGAAGAATTTCCTTAAAGCCAGACAGTTTTCTTTTTTGGGGTGAAAAAAGGAGTGTTTGTGAAACAGTATTTGTGTGGTTAGATGCTGCTTTCTGTATCATTTCCAACCTAAATTATGTGTTCTGTTTTGGATGGAAACTAGTAGGTTAGTTGTTACTGGGCTGGAAATAGAAAGCCCATATACATTTTCTTTTGTGGCATGTATTGAAACACTTGGTCTTTGCATTACAAGCATAAAACTACATCAACATCATGTGAACAGATTTGCCCTTGTGTAATGGGACATTCCAGTGCTCTTGTCTCCACCACACCCCCCCCCCGCTGTGAATCAGCTCTGGAGGGTTCCTTCAATCTTCTGGGGCAGATATGGTGACACATGGGAGGTCATATATATGCATATATGCATAGAGATCTTAGAGCCTTCCAGGATTTCTCTCTAGGATAAAGTTGTTTGAGATCATGAAAGGGCAGATTTTTGTCTACCAGTCCTTCAAGCTTTGCACCTGGCCATAAAAATAAATGGCAGCCATTCACTGACAAGGGAGAGAGTAAAGTGGTCAGCTTAGAAGTGATCAGCTTAGAAGTACCATTGAAGTAATAGCTAAACTTGCTCTCTTTCCTGATACACCTGCTCTTGTGAAGCAATCATGTGTCTGCCTTTGGAGGCCCACTCTTTGAAGGAGTCAGCTGAGATGAGATGCTTGTGTACTCTATATTATTCAAGTGTTGCTGTCTTCCACCATCTTGTTCTGAGTTTTATTGAATTTTTGTGAAATACTGAGAGTGGTTACGGTGGGCCTGAATGCAGAGAATGGAAAAGCTGATTTGCACACAGTTTGCTTGTCTTTGAAATGTCTTTTTGAATAGTAGAAATTGTAGTCAATCCATGCAGCAGAATGAAATGTAACTTTAATGTAATTTTTTTTATAGCTCACGGGGCAGGTATCAAGGAGTCTGGGCAGCAAAAGCAACAAAATGGGGGGCAACTGCCATGAGCTAGGCCCCTATGTAGGGGGAGGACATGCTTAAGAGCTCCCCCATTTTGTTGCTTCTGCTGTTTGATACTACTGGCTTACTTACACACCTTTTTCTTCTGACTCAAGAGGGTAAAGAAATGAATGGAGTTAACAAGACAGAGAACCAGTGAGTGCTCCCTTGCTAGGATATATCATGAAGAGAATAATGAAAACTAGGAACAGAATCTCCATACGCAGCAGTAGGGTATGGCATTGGCAGTGTCGCCATCATCCTTGTCGTCATTGTCATCATGATCATCATCAATAATGGGGTGAAGTCTGCATACTCCTATGACAGGGTGTTCTCACATGGGTTTCACTCTTCTGTGCTTGCATAGAATACCACTTGTAAAACATTAAAATGTGCTATACAATTGGGTCAGGCAAGTTTTTTTAAAATGTGTTTCCCAGTATAATTTTGCCATAATGCTATTACCTCAGAAACTTGTTATTTGGTTTGATTTGAATCCTGTCCTACTAGATTGGGTGTTAGACTTCATCTTGGTCAGCCAAAAGCTCCATTCTGGGCCATAGGTGCATTTATTGAAGGAGTTGACACATGGACCTTGCAGAGGATCTGCTGCCCGTATGGCAGTGATGATCAAATTACCCCACCTTCCACAGTTCCCCCCCCCTTTTTTAGAACTCTTGTGTTCAGACTAGGGCATGGGGCACAGGCAGGGTTCAGAGGGCAGATGCAGCCCCAGACCTCTGGAAGTTGCCCACTACTGCCAGGGGGTTGTGGATAAAGGTGTTTCTTGGGTTGTTAGACTTTCTTCCCTCTTTCCTCCTTGCCCTAACCTGGCCTACTTTTTGAGTAATCTCCCAGATGATCTAAAATCAATTTAAATTTTTACTGGGAAACTAATGTATAATTTTTTTAAATGGTAGAAGCTTATGTGGGCCAATGTTTTTCCCTTCTGAGCAAGTTTTAAAGTGTCCCTGGGTTCCTGAAAACAAGGACATGCATCCAGTCCTGTTGAGGTAATTGGGACTATCATCCTATAAGTTATTTTTAGTGAAAAATGAGAAACCTTGTGTGTTTGTTTTATTTTTACCAGAGAGATGTGTAGTTGACTGTTATAGTTAATGCAGACATCTCTGCCTTGCTGTCCTTTTTTGAAGTTTTGTACTGAAGTGAACTTTAATAGTGCTGTTTCTTGAAAAACCTACTCCCCAGCTGTGGTGAGTCACTTAGGATTGCCACAGATGTTTGTGGATCTTTCAGGATGTGTCACTCTCTTGGGAAAACAGTAAAGTGTTTGCCTACCTTCTGTAACGCTTTCAAATCCAGATAGTTATAATTGGCATGTGTGGCTCCAGAGGTTTCTCCAATCTTTCTAGTTACAGATGCAGCGAGGAGAAGAACTCTAGACTGGTAAGAGGCAGGAAGTGTAACAATGTGAGGGAAAACTCCACTCTTTTAGTTGTGAAAAATAAATAATTGCTTAGGAATTCTAAAGACATGCAAAAATCCTGTCCTTCAAGCCTTAAATAAAATCTTATAACTGCTTGTGAAGTTTGTAAGGTGTAGCCTGCATCGACAAAAGCATAGTGTCCAGATTAAAGGAAGTAATAGTATCAGTCTATTCTGTTTTGGAATATTGTGTCCAGTTTTGGACCCCGTAGTTTTAAGAAGGATATTGACAAGCTGGAATATGTTCAGAGAAAGGCAAGCAAGATTGTAAAAAGTGAAGAAATAAAGCTCTGTAAAGAATGACCGAGGGAGCTGGGTAGGTTTAACTTGGAGAAAGGAAGACTAAGAAGTAATATAGTAGACATCTTTAAATATTTGAGAGATGTCATATAGAAAATGGAGTGAGTTTGTTTTGTACTGTTCTGGTGACTAGTACAAGCCATGTGATGGAAATTACAAGAAAAGGAGATCCCACACAGATATCAGTAAGAAATTCTTGACTGTAAGTGCTGTTCAGCTATGGAATAGACTACTTCAGAGGGTGGTGGGGGCTTCTCTCTTTGAAGGTTTTTAAACAGAAGCTGGATGGCTGCCTCTCAGGAGTGTTTTAGTTATATGTTCCTGTATAGAAAGAGGTTGGTTTAGATGGCCCAGCTCTATTATTTTCTCTTCCTTTCTGTGTGGGAGATGGCCTATGTACCAACAGAGCTCTGTTAGTGGATTGTTTGGACAACATTTATGGAAGGTCTTTCATAGTCCTGCTTTTTCTGCTTTTGGCATATTTGTACTTGGGATTGTGGAACTTGCCATCTATTTGTCACAGCAAACTTTCCTATTTTCATTAGTCAGATATTGGAAGATATATGGAAACACATAGCAAAATATCATTCCTTGATTCTTCTATCTTGTGTTACAGAAAATCTCTTGTAGACAGTGGAAGCAAGGCATATTCTGTTTATAGCATTATGGTTGGTACATTATTCTAAGTACCCTGTAAAATGAATGTTCAGTACATCTGTTACTTCAAGTTTGCAAGACCTTTGCATTTGTTGAATGGAGAGAGAGCCAAGTTTAACAAAAAGCAGTGCAGTAAAGCACTGAATGAACAGAAGAGAGGTACTTCAACAATTCCAACATTGTTCAACAGTATATAGGATTGTAATTGTTTGAGGCAGACAGTAGCATGTCATTAGCATGTCATTGACTTAGAATTAATGGGCTCCTAGGCTTGTCTTTCTCTTTTGTTTGGACTTACAATGGCCTGGTTCTAATGTCACAATTACGACAGTAAAGAACGAATTAGCCATTGTTTTGGCTGCAAAGACGCCAAGAAAGCCTTTCTCCCTAAATGTTGCCACCACTTTATTGAAAAGGGGTCCATTTAAGAATGTGTGGGGAGTGAAGAGAGAGGAGCTAATTAACCCCTTAAAATAAAAGAGCAAGAGGTAACTATTAATTCTAGAAGAAGTGGGATATTTTTGACATGAGGTCTCTCTGTCTATGTGTATGTGCCTTCAAGTTGCCTGTTGACGTATGGCTACCTCATGAATTTCATAGGCGAGGAATACTGAGAGGTTGTTTTGCCAGTTTGCCTAGGCAAGGAATACTGAGAGGTTATTTTGCGAGTTCCTTCCTCTGAAGTATAACCGAAAGCACCTGGCATTTGTTGGCAATCTTTCATCCAAGTGCTGACCAGGGCTGGTCCTGCTTAGCTTCTAAGATCGTCTGGGATCTTTAGGGTATTTCGGCTCTTTTACATAAGGTACTTTTGAGTAAATGTTTAGTCTAAGCATGAGAAGCTGTGGCCTTCCAGATGTTGTTGAATCTAACCTACCATCCGTTGCAACTAAGGTAACTGATGGTGGGACATTGTAGAAACATCAGGAGGACTGGAGGTCTACCAGATACGGTAAGGTCTTGCCAAAGACCAGTGGGCACTGCTACGTTTTTAGAGGAGGAGAAGTTATGTTCAGAGTCTGAACCACTGTTTTTTAAAAAATAATTTGTTATCTTTTTAGTTCCAGCAAAGTATTACAATTATCACTCCAGGAGCGTAGTTATTACTATTATAGTTATGATTTTAAAAATGGAACTATGTATTTCTCAAAAGCAGAACATCAGAAACTTAAAAAATATCTAATTGCTGCAAGCCTCTGTCCTGTGCCATGCAAAACTCTCCTCTGATCTACCTCCTTGTCACCTCAATACTACTGCAGAGCACAAGTCACTGTTTGGACCAAACTGTATGTTGTTGCTGGGAAAATCAGTTGTAGTGTAGTGCAGTCTGTAGTGCAGTCTCCCACTTTTCCTACTGTGCCTTACCAAGCATTATTGTCTTTTCTAGTGAGTCTTGCCATCTCAGGATATGTCCAAAATATAAGAGCCTCAGTTAAATCATTTTGGCATCTGTAGAGAGGTCAGGCCTGATTTGCACTAGGACCTGGTCATTTTTTTTTGTTTCCATGGTATCTGTAGAACTCTTCCTCTGCACCAAGTTTTAAATGAGTTGAGTTTCTTCCTGTCAGCTTTCTTCACTTTCCATCTTTTCAGGTAGGCAAAGATTTTTCTCCTAATTGTTATGGTAACAAATGAGTCACCTGAACAGATAATTCCTTTCTGAAACATTGAAGAATATCCCATTGATGTTATGATTAAGGTAAAGTGTCCTCTTATCTAACCCTGAAAAGACAACTGAAGGTGTTAGAGCCCAGTTCTAACTGAATTGGCCAGTAGAAAGGTAAGCGTTCCTAAACTGAAGAGTTCTCTTTCAAAACAGAACTTTTGCTGAAGGTTTACTGCAGCTTTTTTGCATTACTCTGTGACTTATTATGACTGTGTGGCATACATAAATTTCTGGAGAGGCAGCTTTCCTCAGGATAGAAAAGTAGAAGAAAAGGCATGCATGTTTGAAATATTTTCATGCAAAATATATATTTTAAAGGTGCAGAGCTATTGGGTTTTAGGGGAGAAGAGGAAGGTGGAAAGCCTAATTAATGTTATGCCTTCTGACAGGAAATTCTGCATTACAGAAGCAGGCGTGTGTGGGAAGTGATGATGTTTGCTCAGGGAGGAAGGGCGGGGGAAGATGTGCTGAATATCATGCTTTGCATCAGATGTTCCACATCTAAGCTTTGCACTATGAACAGATTGTGGAGCCAAGGCATGATGTGGCCTCCCTCAAGTGAATGCAAATCTGCCTCAAGCCAAAGGATACATGAAATCTCCTGCACCTTCAGTTCTCTTTTCCAACAGTCAGCTCAGAGCTTGGCGAAATCAGCTTTTCAGTTACTGCTCCCAGAGTCCCTTAGCCCCTCTGATCACTCAGTCAGTATAATCTTTGCCCTACACTCATTTATGAAGGCACCATGCATTGAGAACAGGATCTTATACACTGAAAACGTGTGTTATCCCATAGAGCAATTTGTGCACAAAGCCTGTTGCAAGTAAAAATAGGTTTAACAGGAAAATATGGATTATGTAACCAGTGAATTTTGCCTATGATGACACTTCCTTGACTGCTCAGAGAGGGAGGCCAACCATAGTAGTATCCAGAAGGATCTGAAACTTATGAACCATGCACTCTACCAGGGAGCTATTGTTGCTTAAAATCTGTTTCAAGTCATAACATTTATTACGTAACCAATAAATTTTGCCTAGAATACATCCCTTGACTGCTCAGAAGGAGATGCAAAACAGTAGCTCTGTTGACAGCTGTAGTATTTGAATAGCATAAGACTCAGGTGTGCTCTTAGCAGTTAGTTTCCCTAGAGGAAACTGGTGTAGTTGTAGCTCAGGTACTTTAAAATGATCATGCTACAAATGTGAATAGCTCCAAGTTATTTTATTGTTGCCATTATCATCATCATTATCATTTTTATTTGTACTTTTCCCCAAAACCTAGGCTCAAGGCAGCTTGCAAATTAAAATTATTACAGTATGGCTATAAAGATGCAAAATGTCAACCATAAAATAGAATTAAACTAGTAACCATACTAAAATGATTTAAAACATACACTTAATAAGGATAAAAAGCAGTTAAAAGGCAGTGCATTTTGAGACAATGCAAGCACCATCTTAAAAGGCCTTTCCTTAAAACCTTCAGTTCTAAAAGGCTTCCAAATAAGAAATTCTTCACCTGTCTGTGCAAAGACAGCAGCATGGTGCATTTTAGCTTCTCTAGCAAGAGTTCCAGACCCTAAGGGCAGCTGTAGAAAAGACCTTTTCCATTGTCCTCACCAGCCATGGCTGTGAAAGGTGGTAAGAAGTGTGGTTGACTGCAAAAGATACAAGAATCTTGGGCAATTTCCACACTAGACTGTTATAGCGTTATCATTCCACTTGCCCCTCCTTAAACTGCAAACCCCAGGATTCCCTAGGATCTTGAAAGTGGAATGGTAGTGCTATAACAGTCTAGTGCAGAAATGGCTTCAGTTGTTCCTAAGTGTGGAAGAGGAGGAAACATCTTTTGATTTTTAAATAGCACTTGTTGGAAAGAAAACATTGAAGAAAACACCTCTCAGTTTATATGAAATGGATGAATCACCTAATGCCTGTTTTAACGGTGCACCTCTTTTGGCTAGATGCTTTAAAGACTGTCTTTGGTGGTATCGTGCTGTTCCCTTCATCCCTTTGCTGGGTAGTCTTTTATTTTAGGGTAGAGATTGTTTTGTTTCTTTATTTGATTTATGTTCCACCTGGCTCCCATGTTCAGGATGGAAAGATTTCAGTAAAGAAACAATAAATGATGTATATTAAAATGTGAATTCAATTACTTATTAAAATTATTAAAGCACTAATCAAAACACATTTAAAACACCATGCTAATAATGTGATGGGCAAAGTGTTGCCTTTTAAGCTGTTGGATTGAAACACTCAGCAGTCCTTACTGCTGGCTGTGCTGGATTAGGTTTCTGGAACCTGAAACTTTGCCTTCTTTTTCCAGAAAATGGAGTGAGATTCTCAGCTTCAGAAATTTCTGCAATTAGATTTCATATTGCCTTTGAAGAAGACCATTGAGATATATATAGGCCAAAAGGCACTGGGCTTTTTCCAAAATAAAACAGCCATTCATTGAGTGTTTAATGTGTCTCTTTATTCCTGTGGATTCTGTTGGATGCTCTCTGAGTTTTGTCATTTCTGGAACTTGCAGCTTAAGCAGCATTGGGAAAACTGTGTTATTCCTGCCCTGTTCTAGAAGGAAAATATGTGTTCATTTACTTCTACTACTGAGGTAGAGAATTGTTGTGACAGACTAGAATCTGCATGCAGAATTTGTAAAATGGAAAAAAAAGTGAGGATTCTTCTTTCTGACTTTAGTAGGTTGTGGGTATTGAGCCTGTGGAGACACACCAGCTGTACTTATAGGTAATTTGGATTGGAAAAGATTGGCTACTAATGTTCTGCATTCCTCTGAATATTTGTAAAGATTACACAGGAATCTTTTAGCTAGAAGTAGGCAACTTGCAACCCTCTGGGTATTGATGAACTGCAACTCCCATCAGCTCTGGTAAGCCAAACCAGTGGAGGTAGGGTGATAGGAACTCCAGTCCAACAGCATTGGAAGTGATGCAGAGTGTCCACCTACTCTTTACTGTTGCGGCACTGATGTTTGCTAGATTTGCATACTCTGTCTCTGAATGGGTAACTTTTTTATTGGAAAGCCCTTTTAACAAAGTTATGCCTTGTTACTGTATGTTTTAATTCATAATTGCATTCCATTTTCATTAATCTTGCTGACATTTTGCAGAATATTAGAAATGTATCTCCCAGTGAATTCTTCTAAAGCAGTCATTCTGTTGTTGAGGCAAGAGTTTGAACTGTTTTATATCAGCATGCTAGATAGATTTTGACCGAAAGAGAACTATTGCTGTGTATTAAGTTTAGCAGTCAATTTTTCACTTGTTTGTTAGGAGTTCTGTTATATTGGTGAACAAAATTTGCCACATTTGAACCAAAATGGGAAGAAGTGCGGTGCAATGATAATGACATTGTTCTGGGAGGTTCAAGACTGTCCTGAGCTCACTTGGCCCGGCTGGTCCCTCAATCTGACCTCAGGGTTCTTGAGAGGACAAAGTGGGAAGGAAAGAAGGACCTTGTACACTGCTTTAATCTCACTGAAGGAAAAGTGCAATTTAAATGTAACTAATAAATACATAAGCATCCTATGTTGCTCACATTAGTTAGAAACGGCATAAGGAGCAGCAAGAAAGCACTAATACTAAATTACCTGCGGCAAGAAATGGGTCTGACAGGATATTTTTGAATTGCAAGGAAAGCTGAAACTGCAGAGCTTCTGCTGAGCAGGATCAGCTTTTCACTAATTAGAATTCTGAAGGTAAGAACGCCTGGTAGGTGCTAATAAGGGGATAGAGTAGTTAAGAGCCAGATTTCCTGCTCCACTGCTTTTTTTCAGGTGATATTGCCCTTCTTTGTGTTGTCAGTTTTCCCTGAGACGCTTTCTTACAGCTTGGAATGGCCTACGGAGTAATGCTTGGCTAATGGGCTGTAGTCACTAGGAAAACAAAATAGTAAAGCTCATCCACTGTTCCCTTTGTTATGTAATACATAGCAACCACAGCAGAGATGAAGGAGGATGGGGGCTTGTTTTTTTAAGCCCATATGGGTTGTTATTTTGCGCATCATTAATTGAATCCTTTGAGAGGCACTGTCATTCCAGAGTTTAAAAATCAGACTCATGAGGATCTTTTTTTTTAAAGCTCTTTAGGCCCTCGGATAAGGCACTGATTACTATAATGTACCTTATTTAAAGTTGTTTCCCTATAGCAAGTCCCTGCATTCATGTTAATGCTACAATAAATGATTTGTACATCAGTAACTTGTCACTCATGGAAACTTAACTAAGAAGTAGTTTATTGATTTTTTTGTAAAACATGTGAGTTGCAGCATATAAATTAAATATAACAGTACAGTATTTTGATACATAAACAGAAATCTGTTTAAGAACAAAGAGTAGAATTACATTTAAAAGCATTCAAAGTTCAAGAGAAAAAAAGTTTAAATTAAATAGTATGTTTGGAAGTAAATAACGAATAAACCAAAAGTTTAGGACTTTGTAGCTAAGCGACATTGTAGCTAAGCTACAAAGTGACTGGCACCTCTAATAAAGTAGAGACTGGCGTTGTGGGTGCAGCAAAGTGTACACTAGCAGGCAACCAGGTTGCCATATCTGTGCCAGCTTTTAACACGTCGCAATGGCAGCTCCAGATGGAAAGCATTAGTCTAAATGAGAGGTGATTATAGCATGGGTAATTATGGTCAGATCCATCTTCTCAAGTGATGCAATCCAGAAACAGCCTCATGTGGTAAAACAAATCCTTCAGAAGGGATTGCAGCCCCATTCAGAAAAACTTCAGGTTAGTTTCTTTACTGACAGCACCTTTGCCTTGTTTTAATCAGCCTGGATTGAGTATTCCAAGCATTCTCATATTTATTGGTTCCATTGATACTTCCTGTGCTTTCTGGGTACACAAGGGCAGGCTATGGGATACTTCCTGTGCTCTCTGGGTACATAAGGGCAGGCTATGGAATTCTTTTTCTTCCCCTTTTGTTCTTCTAAAAACTTTTTGAAGTAGGTTAAGCTGAAAGATAATAGTTATCCAGGAGCATCATGGCTGAGTGAGGATTTGAAAATGGGACTTCCCCTAGTCTAGTACCATAACCTCTATGCTCCACTGACAAGCTTTGTCATTCGTTTCCACATTTGTGACCAAATAGACTGGTTTTGGTTATTAGTAAAGTGTGTGCTTTATTTGATCTAAGACTGCTTCAGCTAATAATATTTTTTTCATTTGTCTTGAGGTATGTATATTTGTGGGAAACCTGTGGCCTTCAGATGCTAATAGATCGCACTCCCAGCATTTCTCACTATTAGCTATTTTGGCTAGGGCTGATGGGAGTTGTAGTCTAACAACATCCAGAAGGTCACAAGGTGTGTACCTCTGATGTTTGTTCTTGTTGTGTGCCTTCAAGTCATTTCTAACTTCTGGAGAACCCATGGTAAGATTTGTTCAGAGTGGGTTTTGCCATAGCCTTCCCCTTGAGGTTGAGAGAGTGTGAATTGCCCAAGATCACCCAGCTGTAGCACCATCTTGTTTGAAATTATTTTTTTAAAGGGACTGTAACACTTAGCTGCTGGAGTGAGAGCAATAGCTTTTATACTCAGTCTGTGGGCTTCCTGAAGGCATTTCCTTGCCAGCTGTAGGAAACAGGATGCTGAACATCCAGCTAGGCTGTTCTCATTCCTGTTTTAAGCTATTAGCATTAATGACCCACACTTGAAATCTTAGTTGAATGAAGCTCTGTATTTAAACCTATTTTTTTAAGGACAGTTAATTTTAAGTTCACAAAATAATGTGTCTTTGATATGATGTGATTTTAGAGGGGTGCTGAAATTTTCTGTTGTATATTAATTGTCTATCTAGATGGGAAAATATGTTTGATTTCTTTTATGTAATGAACAAAAAAGATATTTTAAGAAGCAAGCAAAAACAGTATCTTTAGTAAAACTATGCAAGAAAAGTTAACATCCAGGAAATATAATATAGAAAAATATTTTTAAATGGGGAGGGGAAAAATAAGGAAAAGGTATAAAAAGTTACTATCTAATAGTTAAGAATTAATACAAAACAATAGAATGCATATCAAAATGAAATGTTGATGAAGTGAGATGTCATATACTATTGCCAATGTAATTTATGTACAGACTGTCAATTGTCCTAGAAGATCCTGTCACAATTTACTATGTGTGTATGTGAAATTTGACATAGGTGCCCTGAAAGTTCTGTACATCCAGTGAAGTGCCAATGCAGAGCTTGACTACAGGAGTCTTCTGCCTACGATGCTCAGTATTTCTCCAACATTCAGCGCAATCTTAAAGCCCCAAATAAAAAAATGCTGAACAAGAAGCAAATGAAATATAGAATTTACGCTACAAAAATTTACTCCTTTATTTTCTCATAAATGTCTGTGTGTGTACATGCCTGCATGTTGCCTGTAATACACAACTGAAAATACCACTGCCCTTATTCAAAGTGAAAATGCCTGGCTGCTTAGCCCAGGAAGCTGCAGTTCCTCTCTTGATAGCAAGCAGTTGCAGCCCCTTCCTTATTGCCCCCCCCCGTACTGAGCCAACACTCCTCCTGAAATACTGTCGTCCCAACAGTTACTCAAGAGTGTTGTGGTCACAATCAAGCTTGTATTATATATTTACATAATTTGAAATTAAATCAACATATTGCATATAGCATCATTGGTTGAAGAATTATAGTGCTTGTTATTGAAAAACTCCAAACATAATCTTTACTGGCTTGGCTCTTAATTCTTTGAGATCTATGGTATACCTCATTGTTTTTTTCTGGATTTATTAAAGGAGCCACAGTACTGAGAGCATCAGTCAGAGTGTACCTCTGTTGCTCAGCCACATTGCTTTGAGCCTCCTCATCAATAGAAGGACTTGGAATTACTCTGGCCTCATGAGATAACAGAATTAGGTTGAATTCCGTTGCTAAAAGATTAAGTCTGATGAAAGCTCCAGTCGAAGTTCCAGTTAAAGTTCACCTTCATCTTCCGTTGGAATCACTGCATCTGTCATTTTCTGTCTTGTTCCTGTTTCTAACATCTGGTTTTCTCAAAGGCTGTTCATCAAATGAAGAAATGAATCTACAGAGTCTTAACATATCTGTGTGCAACATTCAATCAAGACCTTCATTGTGGGGATGGGTTTCTATAATTTTCTTTCTAATAACAAGTAATTTGTTTCTGCAAAAGAAGTATTTGTAATTCTAGTGAGCAGAATAGATTAAAAGAAACTAAAGCTACTCACATTATGTACTGAAAGAAAATAGAGTATAACACTGAAAACCGTGCAGCTGGTTTTGTGCCTGATTAACTTTTCTATCTTACACTTGTGTGCAAGGTTGCTTATCTTGTGGACCTGGTATTTAAGCCCCTCTTGGGGGAGGGTGGGTGGTGTGGTTTTTGGCCACATGACAGCCCCACTGAGTTCTAGAGCTCCTCAGTAGATATACTGGAACTCTTTTTTTGAAGCCATAGCTGTATTTTCCATATTAGATATGTATTGTGGCCAAGAAGTGTTAGATAAGTCTTCCGATTTTGCAGTCACACTGCAAAGCGGGTACGTGAAGAATCTGGCAAGTGGCAGACTTCAGTGACTTGCCAAGATCCAAGGCCTGTATCATTGGACAGGTAACAGAACGATTTCAGGTAATTGTCTTGAACAGTCACTATTTTTTTTAAAGGAAGGAAAAGGAGTCTTGTGGCGGTTTGAAGTCTAATCGGTTTATTTCAGTTTGTGTACACTGCTGATCTTAGTTAATGTACTCTGTGACAGAAATTATTTTTATTTTGGTTTTACTGTGCTTTGCTTGTGCATTTGGGCTATTTGTAAGCAATTTTTAACAGTCTTTTCTTTTTTATGATGGTGCAGAATATGTAAGTATATTAATATAAATTTGTTTTGTTATATTTGATCCCGTGTGTTTTGTGAGCCTGTGCTTACCATATTATGTGTTTAGTCTTGTTTACTTCACCTGACCCACTTGATTCTGTACTCCAGCCTTTCTCAACCTAGTGCCTTCTAGTTATTCTAGTTATCCACAGTGGGATTTGTAGTACAACATATTTGGAAGTAGAGAAGACAGCTCTAAAATGTTTCTTTTTGTCTTTTCTGTTTCTTGTAAAATTGGTAGACATATAACGAGAGCTGTAACGTTCGAATGCATGAGTCCACAATGAATGAGATAGTGTAACTGACACTCTCAAAAGCGTAAAACGGACTCGTCATGTTTTCTCCAGTTGGGTTGAATTCTGAACGTGGAGCAGGGCTATAAACAGTTCATTATCAGCTATCTATTTCTCATCCACCATCCCAAAATCATTTCAGATTATTTTAATTTTTCATCTCTAGTAGAACATAGCTCTTTGTTTGAATATTCCTTCTTACATTTGTAGAAATTGATGAAAATTGTATATTATAATAGAAAACACATCCTAATACTTGAAGGGTGAAGAATATTGTTTATAGCACTGTATCATTACATTGTTATACAGACACGCAAGTGCAAAAACAAATACATAATGTTTCTAGGCTGCTTCTATGAAGCTTTGGTCTCTAGAAGCAGTGATGTAGACTTGACTTGATTGACTCGGACTCAAGTCGGACTTAAGTCGCTTCAGGGACCTGACTCAGATTCGATTTGGCAATAAATGATGCACTGACTTGGCTTGATTCAAGACTTGTATATTTTTAGTGATTGACTTTCTGTTCAGTAACATAATATATTCATACAGAAACCTTACAACTTTGAACAATGCTTCCATTTCGTTTTGCCTACTGGTCCCATGACAGTCTGTCTCAAGCCCAAAGTATGGGTGCATTTCTCAGAGGAGAAGAGCAATGGGTTAAGGAATGGGCTTGAGGCAGGTTTGTGGTCTGTCCAGCAGCCTGACCCTGCTGCATAATGGAGGAGCCTTCTAAAACATTTTGTAAGAGCAGAAGACAAGACTCGCTCTCAGAGTGCAGGATATATTTCTCAGAGGGCAAAGGCAAATGTGTTAGGCAATGGGCTTGTGGAGGAAGGATCTTTCCTTCTAAAGCTTTTGAAGCTTCAGTAATGGGGAGTGAGAAGGATCCTATTCTCCACTTCCAAAGCTACAGATGGCAAAATCGCAAATGTGGAGGGCCAACTCTGCTTAAATTATTAAAACTGAATTTATTTGACTCTGTCCAGAAATTCTCGAATACAGATTGGGGTATAAAGTTGGCTCCCAGACTTGAGACTTGAAGTTAGAGACCTGACACTTGACTTGAGACTTGGATTAAAAGACTTAAATGTATCAGTGCCTAGAAGTCACTGTCATTTGTTGGGTCCTCTGACTCCAACTTTCCCTCATCCCAGAGGTGTAGTGGAGCCCAGGGCTCACAGGGTTGAAATGCTATGGATTTTCATAAGGTTGGTGTTATGATCTGTTGTAACTCTCAGGATTTCTTGTTCTCTCTAAACTAAAGGACAACCATACTGAAAGATGGGTTTGGGGTGGGAAATAGATGGCCCCTGTGGTCTCTTCCAACTCTACATTTCTATGTTTCTATGATAATATATTGCGGTCAGCTTGTCCCTGTGGTAATACAAACTGGTGGCCTGGTTTTCAATGGAACTTAACATCATTTATTTATACAAAAGATGAAAAATGTTGGAATGAGTTTGTTAATATGGAGCATGGCACAGCTGACTGCATTTTGAGCTACTCCTTTTGAGCATGGTCATGAAAGTTGATCACCTCTGCTGTAATATGTGAAATTTTTGTTATTGGTAAGCAATTTCCTTGCAAAATTTTACTTCTTGTTTATTTTTGACTATTCTGAGATACTGTTGCTAGGTGCCAAAAGCTGACTGCAACTTGAGACCCTACTTTTGTTAAGTTTCCTTGGCAATGTTTATTCAGAGGAGATTTGCCATTGCCTTCCTCTGAATATAAGCCTACAGCTTTGGTACTTGCTGGCAGTCTCCCTTCCAGGTACTAACCAGGCCTACCTTGCTTAACTTCTGAGTTCCGACAAGACCTGGTGCTTCAGGATATGGAACCTTGATTTTTTTTTAAAATCTCTTACTCAGGACTCTAGTATATGGTACTAAAAACTCAGAGGGATACCATCAGTATTGGTAGTGCAATATGAAGTTATTTTCATCTGAAGGAAACCTGATTTTCATAACAAGGAAGTATTTCAAGTTTGACCATTCCCCTTCTGTTGTTTACTTGGTGCAAGATGGCTGAGCAAATATAAACCATCTGCAGGCTAATTTAAATCAGTGGGCAGGCAAACACTGTCCTGAGCAAGCTGAAGCACATGAAATGCACCTGACCTCTCCTAACACTGGTTAGAAGATGGAGAGTTATGATGTTTGCCTGCCCTCTTCTCTCCCACACAACTGCTGTCCCTTCTGTGGCCAAACTTACAACTGTGATGTAGCCTTCTGTCTGCTTCAGCTAAACTAAGCTATTTACCAAGTATGTGGCAAATGACAATACTTGGCTACTTTTTTGGAAAAATGCATGAGTGATCCTAGCATTTGAATTTTGTACTGCTCTTAATAACCCTTATGAGACTGGGTTGAAACACAAGCTACACTGTTGCCTTACTAATGAAAAACACTCTTGTGTTATTGCTGGAAGAAAATCCTGTGTGTGCTTTAACAGGATCTTCTATTTTTAATCTTAAGTCTTGACATTTTGTTTAATACAATAAATTTGAGCAAGTGGGGATGGAGCATGAAAGGTGCTGCTGATCTACAGTCTGATTAAAAGACAGTCTGAATAAACAAGATGCCATGTGGGATATAACTAAGCCTTAGGCTGCAATGTCATGACTTGTGCTTAATGGGGAGTAAGTTCTATTGAGCGCAGTAGGGCTTGCTCTTGGGTAAATATGAATAAGATTGGGCAGTGGATGTTCTGTCTCAACTGTGGAACTCTGTTAAAGTTTTTCTGTCTTGGCATAACTTTAGCAGTGAAAGCAGCCCTAAATACAGAATTTGCATTTTTGCTGTTCCATTCTTTGTTTCCTTAAATGGTGATTTCTGGAAAACCCGAATAAAGTTACTGGCCCTGCTAGCAGGAGAATTCTGGAAGATGTAGTCCAAAAAAAAAAAAATGTTTCCCAGTTCTGGCCTGTGAATGACAGGCTAAAATTCATGCAAAAATAATATACTGAAGCAGTGCCTCAGCTATGATCTGTAAGCTGATCAGAAGGTCCACAGATATGCTGGGTTCTCACTTTGATGCCCTGGGTGGGGTGGGGAAGATGCTTTCCCTGATGTGGCACTGAGCCTTGGAGTTGCTCAGAAAGCAGATGGTGCCAGATTGCTTTCCAGATAAGGCAATGCCGCAAGGACAAGTGTTTTCACTCACCTGAATCTCACCAGTCTGCCCTGTGTTGAGACAAAGTTTCAGGTATTTCCAAATGTGAGTAGTTTAGGGCAAACTTCCTGCTCCTCCTTCAGCTTGGAACTGGAGAGGAGTCTGGGAATGACTATTAGGCAGAGTCAGACAACATCTCAGGCAGCAAGGCATTGGAGGAGAGTGCTTTGTACCACCGAGCCTACCCTAAGCATCTAAAGTTCGTCCTGCTGCCTTCAGGTGCAGTGGGCAAAATCTCACATTGATTAAAAATTCAACTGCCAGTGCAGACGGCTTTTATATAATGGATAGGAAGGTGCATCTTGCTTTTTGTCTCAAGGCATGTGAAAGGAGGGCTGAAAACTTAGCTCTGTAGTTGTGAAGTACTGCAGAGGTTGGTTGGAAGTTTGGCACGTATAGGATCAACACTTCTTTTCAGGGAAGCACAACATTTGTCTCTCAAGATGATAAAAAATTTGTGGACCTTTGTAGATACAAGGTTTATCTACATCCCACATAAGTTGTTATGTTCTATAAGTGTCATGGGTGTGATTTTTAAAAATCAAATTTCAATGTAGCACTGCGGAGGTTCTCATCCTGCTGAGCTCAAATGGTTTTGCTGATTGTATCATTAATAATAACACAATAAGTAGCTATTTTGGAGGTAAATGAATGGTTCTTCATAGAGGCTAATGGCTATAACTAGATGATGAACTGTACTTGGTGTTGCATCATAAATGTTACACAGTAATAGAGCATTATTAAATGGTAGCAGGAAGTATTCACGTTCTTATTCAAAAGAGGAAGATAGTAATTAGTCCTCAAGACTCTGAAATGTGTGAAACTAGCATTTCATCTCTGTTGAAAGTTAGGACACTCCCTTCTCTGAGAGTTAGCAAATTATTATTTTTTTTCAGTTTCTGTTAGGTGCCCTATTTAGAATGCAATTAACAATACAATCTATTTCTCAGCAAATCTGCATTGCAGCACTGCAGCTACATTTGCATCTTGCGTTTGGCAGGATGAAGGAAGCATGTTTATTTTGATTTATTGATCAGAGCCCTGAAGCTTTTCAAAGTGCATTTGAGGATTTAACATATCCTGGGGAAATTGTCAGTGATTACTTTTCAGAATTTTAAACCCTTAGACTCATAGACATATAGAAATCTGATAGAAACCAAGAGACCTTGCAGAAAAACTGAGTCAGTGCAGCATGAGAACACAGTGCAAGAGGAGTCTCCTCTCTTCAGCAATACAGGACTTAACTACTGCCCTAATTTAGAGAGCTGATTCACTGAGGTCGTGTATGTGGAACACTGTGAATGAAACATGCTTTACAAAATGCCAAATAAAAACTTAGAAGCCTGAACTAGCACATTTTACCTCTTGTATTACTGAAACAGGATGGAAACTTATTCAGATAAATAATATTTGAAATCAAGGTTGACATATTGCTAACATGGCAGTTGTCCTTTTTAAAAACCCATCATATTTTCAAGTTAATTGATGGTGGTTTCTTGCAACTCACCTTTTCCAGTGATTTCCCCTCTCGTATGAAGATAGTCTATTGCAGAGCATTCTTGGAATGCAGAGGAGGTCCTTTGTAAAGGATAAAAGGCTGAAGTAAATGTCTCTTAGCCCTTCACCAATCAACTGTTTAGCCCCCCAAACTCTCCCCCTTCTTCCCAGCATTTGTGACCTGTGTTTATTTCACTGATCTGAGTCTAGAACCACAAAGAAGTAAAAGAGGTCAAGAAACGGGGAGGGGGGTCTGGTGGGGATAAGTATAGCAGCAGCCCAGGTTTTCCTACCACTTCTGCAGCCACCAGCTACACCTATCTGCCTATCTTCTGCTACTACCATCACTTCTGTCTTCTGGGATTCCAACAGAGTGCAGAAATGTTCTTTAGAGAACAGCAGTCCTGAGTCATCTCCTCTCTGCATAGGTGGCTATTTCCTGAGTTCCAAGATCTGTGAATCTCTTAGAGCCAGGTGTTGATGATGGGCTGTTTGGGGAGATACCGGTAGTTTACGTAGGAATTTTCCCAGAAGTGCCCTCCGATAGTGTCTGGCTCTGAAAAGTTCTTAGATGCCAGTATTTGAAAAATTGACAGTTCTGGAGAGCTGTGCAAGCAAAGTAGTAGAGGCAGTTCAGAAGAATGGAGAACCTCTTCAGGTGAGGTGATGATTTTGATGCTTTTGGTGGTCTGCTACCTGATTTGTCTGCCTTATCTTGCCTAACGGAGTAGCTAACACTGGAGAGAAGTGACTGATAACTCAAAAATTAAGTTCCCCTTGAGTGCTCCCCCCTCCCTGGATTAACTTCTGGGCTACACGCTTAGCCTACAAGCCCTTATTGTGCTGTGAATTAAGGAGTGTTCACCATTTTTGCAAACAGTATTTATGCAGAAGGTCAGTTCAGAGCATTTTGGCTAAGTAATATATGTTCCAATATGAGAGATGGAGAGAGAAATGAAGTGTGAGATTTATGTGGGAGTTGAAATTGATTAGTTCAGATTCAGAAAACTGTGGGATCATTTCGTTGGCTACATGCCAAGCCACGGTCAAGCTTATGTCTCAAAGCAAAATGCTTGAACACAGGCTTTGAGGATGAAGAAGTCCATTATCTTTGAAAGTCTTCTCTTTGAAAGCTGAGAACATGGCATAGGCACGGCAGGAGCTGAACAGAGAAGTCACTTGTTAAAAGTAACTGGATTACTCATTTTTTTGGATTGAAAGAGAGCAGTTACTTGAGAGCAAGTGTTACTTGAGAGCAAGCGTAATGTAGCAGTTTGAGCTTTGGACTACGACCCTGAAAACCAGAGTTCAGTTCACCACTTGGCCATGGAAACTCTACTGGGTAACCTTGGGTGTGTCACATACTCTCAGTCCCAGAAAACCCCATGATAGGTTTGCCTTATGGTCACCATAAGTTGGAAATGACGTGAAGATACACAGCAAAAACAACAACAATGTGGTTAAAGTGGCTCTTCCATTTTTGCGAAGGTTCATGGTACAGAACCCTCATGAGAGTGGAAAAACTGTGAATAACTTCTGCTCCCACAATCCTCCTCCCATTCCCTTCTGGGGTTCCACCCTCTCATTCCCTTGCCTTTTGCATACTGGGGTCAGAGGCAATGGAATAGAAGAGGGAACTTCAGAAGGGAAAAGGAGGGCTTATGTGGGCCTTCCTCCCCACATTCTGTTACCTTTTGCCTCAGCGCACATGCCTCCTCCATCTCCATTTCTTTGCCTTATGTACAGGTGCTTGCCTTCCTTCTTCACACCTGGCAAAATGCAAGGGAATGGGCAGAGGAGACTTGGGGTGGGAGGGATGCATATACCTCATGAATAATCAAATTCATGAAGATCAAACCTGCAAGTGCGGAGGGAGGATTGTACTTGTAAATATTTTACCTAGCGGGAAAATTTATAATTTTTGCACAATTAATAAGTTTACTTGTTATTCTAGAAATATTTTCTAGGGGGGAACTGCAGAGGTGGTGACCAGCTTTGATCGTTCTATTAATTTTTTGTTAAAAAAAATTATGGTTTTCATTGCAATACAGAGTAAGACTGTGCATTGTTGAGTAAACATGTTTCTTTTGGTAGAAGAGCTCATTGTGTCATGTATAATTTTCAGCAGGAAAGACTTCCTTAATGTACAAGTGCACCTGTATATATAGAAACTGTACTTCAGTCTGAAATGGGGAAACTGAATATTGGATATTTCCTTATTTAAAGACAGCAGCAGGGGCTCTCTTTACACTGAAAGAGTGTGTGACAGGGCAAAAGTTAGGCTAGAATCTTCTCCCAGATACGCTGGTTTTTCCTTTGTGGGATTTTATTCCTTACAGAAGTGTAGAGTGCTCAAGGAATCAGTGTCTGTGCTGTTGTCAGATGGGTAAGTGTAGTAATAGATGCACTTCTGGAGCTGCTGGTGGGGTACATTTGGAGCTGCTGAGAGGAATATGCTGGATCTGAGTACAAGAGGGAGGAAGCAAGTTGATGACAGTGAAGAACTGTTTTCTGTAATAAGATTGTTGGCCTGGTTGTGTGTGAGCTAGGCTGTTTCTTGGATTTTTCAGTCTCAGTTTTGTATTCTGCATTTGGTAAAGATTTCTTGTTGTGTGCCTTCAAGTAGTTTCCAAATTATGGTGACCCTAAGGTGAACGTATCATGGGGTTTTCTTGCAAGATTTGTCCAGAAAAGAGTAGCTTTTGCTTTTCTCTGCAGTCGAGAGAGTATGACTTACCCAGAGTCACCCAATAGGTTCCCATGGCCAAGTTGGGATTTGAACTCTGTTCTCCAGAGTCATAGTCAGATGCTTAAACCATTACGCCATAGCTCTCCAAAGGTTCTTAGTGACTTAATGACCCTAAAGATTGGTTTTACTTCCTTTTCAAAACTATGAAAGCTGTTGCCACAAAATAGGCCAATCTTCCTTGAACCTGCTACAGGAAATGTCAAGAGACTTCCAGGTTTGACTTTTTTGGAACTGTATAAGACTCTGGATTTAATCACTACTTAAATATCTTGTTAGTTTAGGCTTGGGTGGGTGTGGCCTTGGCAATTTTAATCAATACAGTTGTCCCTCCAGATTCGCTAGAGGTCCCTACCTCTAGCACAGGAACATCATAAAAATGGAAATATTGCAAATACCAAAATGGGGGGGGAGGGAGAAGTGGCCAAGGGATGGTGGGAAGAATAGGCATCCAGGATCCAAGCCAGTTCAGAGAAAGAAGAGTGGTTGGTGTGGTGGCCCTGTGCCTCCTCTCTCTCGCCCATTGCCTTCCTTGGCTGTGGGAGGCACTGGGAGAGGATTTGTGGTGTTGATAAATCAGGTTGTGAGCTATCCTTAGCTGGCCAGGCAGTGGCTGGAGGAGGAGGACCAGAGGCTGGTTTTTAAAGGACTGTGTGGAGCTGCAGGGAGGGATGGTTCCCCCAGAAAAGATACACCTGAGGTGGGGGAAGGGGTTGAAGAAATTAACAAATAATCAAATCCGTGAAAATCAAACCCACAAATGTGGAGGGCTGACTGTACTATTTGCTTCCATTAGATGCACTAATTTGCTCAAATGTTTGTCTATCCATGGAAGCATTTCCTACTGCCAGTACAGAAGTTTTTAAACCAGCTTGCAAGTGAAATTCCAAGGTATTGGTATTAGCAGAATTTTGACAGTTTTGATCTTTTATCAGCAACCAGAGGGATCCCTTTTCTTTTCTTTCAGGTTTTATGCAAAAAGATATAGTTTGGATGGAGAGCCAAAGCTATGACATTGTCCTGGATAATAATTAAGGCAACATGAACTGGGCTGAACTTTATTGCCTGTTTCTACAGTTGTACGTATGTGAAAGAGTGCACCTTCAAGTTCCCTATAGACTTATAGCACCCTCATGAATTTCATAGGGTTTTCTTAGGCAAGGAATACTCAGAGGTGTTTTTGCCAGTTTCTTTCTCTGAAATACAGCCTACAGCACCTGGTATTCATTGGCAGTCTCCCATTCAAGTACTAACCATGGTTGACCCACTTAGCTCCCAACATCAGACAGGATCTGGTGCCTTTACGGTATTCAAGCATTTCTTACCTTAAGCATTTAGCCATCTGGGCCTTTTCATGTTTGCACTGAAGGCTAGAAAATGTTTAAGAATTTGGCAATACGTTTGACATAAGAATATTCTTACAGCATTTGGTGAAATTTCAGAAGTGCATGTGTGTGTTTGTCTGTGCTGAGCACAGTTTCCACTGCCATGGTGTGGATTTCCAGTTTATTTTTGTAAATGCTCACAGAAGTGATTAATTAGCCTTTCATTCCTTTCCCTAACTCGGAGAAGAAAACTGGTCATGTGGTAGTTTTGTTTCTGTTTTTGCTTTTTTTGCATTTGAAACCTGCATTTGGGACCTAGTCTTCTTTTAAAGAACTGAGGTTACACTGCTATTTTTTAAAGCATAGGGTGGTCACAGATGCATAATATGACAAGCCAAAGGACCTGGAAACTAGTGAACCCTACCTGTTCCCTTCCAGTTGCAGTGGAAGGAGCTAAGTCATGGTTTGCTCTGTGGTTTGTTCTGTGTGTTGTCCCATTGGGTGTTTCCCCTTTACTAGTTTGTTTCTCATTTAGCAAACTAGAGAAAGAAAACTAAAACAAAGCCCAGATATTCTCTCTCTTTTCTTTTCTTTTCTTTTCTTTTCTTTTCTTTTCTTTTCTTTTTCTTTTTCTTTTTTGGGCTGTTGGTGGAGATTTAAACAAGGTAAAGCTCTTAAATTTTGAGGATAGGGTAAACCACAGAGCTTTTCACACTGGACAGGCAAGGGTCTCAGTCACAATCAGTCACGATCTTTTGATGTAGAAAAAGAAACAGAATGTTTAGAGATGGTTTGTTTCTGTTTTGAAAGGCTGGCTGATTTGCTTTCCATAATTTAAGCATTTCTGAGAAATTGATGGTGCTTGATGGTATGAGGAAATAAAACTGGTGTGAGACAAACTAAAATAATTCCTCTTTAAATGCACATCGTCCTGGTTCAGATAAGCATTTGAGGTTTCATAAAGCATGGTCTATGCATTTGCACACATAAACCATGATTTTGCTTAAATATTTATCCAAACCAGGACAATGGCTCATGAACAATAAACCATGGTTTGTGAAGTCAGGAATGAGCATTGGAGTCATGTGGTCTTTTCCTCCTGCATGCTGGTGTTACCCTGTTTACTGAGGGTCCCGTGAGGGACACCAAAGTGCGCTCTCAAAATATCAAAAGGTGGGGAAATTAGCACAGAGCACAGCTGGCGATGCGAGAGGCAGGGCAACGCAGTGAGATCTTGAACCCAACGTCTGTGGGATCAGGCCGAGTCAAGGAGCAGACAGAGGTGAACTAACAATGGTGATCTTTATTAAAGTACAATCAAACGGTGTATGCAACACACTCACACAGATAACTATAGAAAATAAAGGTTGGAGTGGGATAGAGGGATTTTTAAGAGGGATTGTTGATCTGGGTGATACTACACCTGACCTGAAACCCGGGTAGTTTACTGCGGAAGTTTGGAGGTGCGTCGTCTCAGTACGTGGGACTGAGGGGAAGGCTCGCCAAGCGCAGTGGCAGCAAGGCTGGATGGAAGTCAGGAGCGATCCGAGGAAGGTCTCGGAATCAAGGGTTCTTATAGGGAAAATGTAGCTGTAGGCTAGTCCGTACTTGGGGGAAAAAATGAGTTTCGGGCTGGAGACAAAGCCTCCGAAAGGTCAGAGTTTAGCATGATTGAGTTAGTTCCGAATTGACAAAGGAGTAGACAGTATGCAAACGCAGAGTGCTTGACAGTTGAGAATTCAGCTTGCCAAGTTACCTGCTCGGGGCAGGGAATTCTTTGTAAGTAGCATGCATACATAATAGAGTACATGCCTTTGAGGTCTCCTAAAGCAGTGGGATGGCTGTTTCTGGCCAGCCTGTATTGTGTTGGAATATTACAGCACTTAGTGGCCGTGCCTGTCTACGAGCTTGTCTGGGGGACCTCGCAGACACGTGGAGAGGGATGGTAGAAGAGAGCCAAATTATTGATATCAAAGTGATATGTAACATCCCACAAATCCGGGCTAGCAACTGCAGTAACACTGGCTTCATAGTAAAGGTCTTTTTTTTTATTATATTATTTCCCGTTATGTAGAAAGGAAAGGACCTCTGGCTCACTGTCATGTAACAAGCTAGGAAAACACAATAGGCAGTGCTCTCACATAAGAAAAAGTACATAATAGATTAGAACGCCTCTTGTTGGTAGTTCTTTGGAACTTTAACCCATGCTGTGTCATCAGAGTATAGAAACAAAAGCGGCAGAGATACATGCATCAATATGAGTTTTCGTATTTTCCATGCCATCTGAACATAAGGCAGTTCCACTAGAAGTGACAATGCAAAATGGTGATAGCCTGTGGAGGTCTACAGTTCTCCCCTGTGCATTCTTTCATGGGGTGGATTTGATGTGAAGCATCCTAACGTTAGAATCAGGGAAGAAAGGGCAACTTGACAGCAGATATTATAGACCTGTGATTTTTAATCTTTGGTCCTCCAGATATTTTTCAACTTCAGCTTCAACTTCAGAGGTCCCACCAAGCATACGTAATGATCAGGGGTTCTGTGAGTTGAAATTCAGAACATTTGGAGGACTGAAGGTTGAGAGCCACTACTTTACACTACAATTCCTGTGACTATTGGCCATGCTGATTGGGGAATTCCGAGAGTTGTATTTACTTCAACTCTCAACTTCAACTTTAACTTTTTTCTTGAGGAACCAGATTTGTTATTCATGAACTATGCTGTGGTAAACACAGCATGTGTGCCACCAATTGGCACCTCCAACCAGTAGAAGTAGCTAAAACTATCCAAGAATAAATAGTCTCCTGAACCAAGGCTCCTGCACTGTTGTGCCCTTCATCAGGGGGAAATCATAAGCAAACACTGGTTTTCAATTTTAACTTGTAGGAGACAAAAGACTTCCATGCATGAGGGTTTTGTGGAACTCTAGCTTATCATTCTATGGAAATGTTCTATGTAGATTATGAGTTTTCTAGCCTCAATATGTTTTTATTAGGAGCTGCCCTCCACTGGAAGTCTAAAAATATCTTGATAATTTGTTGAAATGCCATGGCGCAGATAACATGGCCCAAGTCTTAAGAGGAATATGAAGGGAAATATAGTTATGAAACATTTAACTGCTGTGATGTTCTATTTTTAATTGGAATCAACCAAGTTTATGGGGCAATTTGTTCTGTAAATGTGGATGTACAAGTGTGTTAGAATTTTTGGACAGTGTTTACTCCTGATGTTGAGTAACAGTTGTTACATTTTTTTAAAAAAAGTGGGAGTGGGATTTGAGAAAGGACTAAACCTTGGAAAATTTGTAATCTCATAACTCGTAACTAAATTAAAGTGATATCACAGTTGACAGATTAGTTTAATTCTGGTTACTGATACACAAAGCCTCATGTACAAATGATGATAGTCCTGTTAAAATTAATTGATGTCTCTTAAAATTACTGCAAATTATTTTTCTTAGCAGGATTCTCTTATTTACTGTAAAATTTTGCTTTAACAGAGACTTGTTGGTCAATGTTTCTGGTGGTACCTGATCATTCCTATTAAAATGTTTAATTAAAATAAACAACTTGAAAGGATTAAGCTTTTTTAAAAAAATAAGAAAATCTTTCTGTTTGGAAAGCTAGCTAGTCAGTTTTTCCCCTTTCACAGTATTTATTCAAATGCCTACCCATCTGACAGAAATACATTTTAGATTTATGCTAAAATTAGAGTCTCGAATTTGCTAAACAGGCAGTGAGAAATAGTTCTTTTGTGCTTGTGGTATAAGCAAATATTTTCTTCTGGGAACACATATTATAACAGTAATAATTAGAGGGAAAATATTTGCAAACTGTATTCCAGTGTGAGTTGGGGTGCCCTTCAGAACAAGTGTGCTATAAGAATGATGGAAACTTAAAATATGAAATGCTCCTAAATTCTCATAGCACCCACATACAAATTAGGTTGCCCACTATGCCTCTGTCTGAGTCACCAGTTAGCCACAAGATTGCTGCCATGACCCATTTAAATCCACTGCAGCATATCAGTAAGTACAGTATATATTTATGCATAATCTAGAAAATATGGTCAAAAAATTGATGCCCCCCCAATAAACTGGGTCAACTTATCCACTGGCCAGTGTAAGTACTGTACCTTGTGTCAAAAGAAAGTAGAGTGGTGAAAACTGAGAGCTTAGTCTGTTCCAGGAGAAATTCAAAGAAGCACTGATCCCTTCTTCTCTACTCTGCTGTGATGCCACTTCTGGCCTTTTTTGAATACCCGGATGGGAAAATGGTAGTGGCAGCTCTTTGACGCTTCCTCTCAAACGTGTTGAGAGAGTAGAAGATGTTGGTGCTTATTTTAGGTTCTCTGAGGACAGACGAAGCTCTCACCTTTTGCTGCTCTATTCAGAAAAGGGGGTGGTTCCTTTTTGATAAGAACTAATACTGTACCTTAACTTTTATCAAAATAAGAATCATCTCCTTCACTGAGTAGAGTTGCCAAAAACTTTTTTTAATCCCTGAGTGGGAAAATGGATGCCAGGGCAGCTGGCCCCCTGAGGTGGTACCAGCACATTCCTCTCTTTGTGGAATGATCCTTGTCTTACCCATAGATCATATCGAAATCCATCATTTTGGTCCCAAAACTTGCCCTCAACTTAAACATGAGGTTGACTAATACATGAGTGTAAACAGTAAGTTGGAGAAGTCTTTACAAGTTTCATAAAGCACATGAAGAAGTTAGCTTGATGGGTTTCCTCTAGGTGAAAGTTCCACAGTTAGGATACTGTGTCTCAGGGTTTGATTTTACATTTCTGGGTTTCAGGTTCATTCTTAAGGTCCTCTGAAGAAGAGTTAAAATTTCAGGTTGTAGTGACAGAATAAGGAGGGGGTATTTTTTTGCTTGGTTTGACAGCCTTTTTTCCTCTTCAAACTAATCTGCCAGGCCAGGTTCTACCACTAGGTCTAATAGGTGTCATCCTTGACACCACCAAACTTCATTAGTGATAATGTGGAGGTTTTTTGGTTGGACTCTGCAGGCTTAATGAAAGTAGCATTTTTATAATTCCTAAGACTTGTGAGAAAGTGTGTACCTCACCTCGAGTCTTTGCACATTTGCAAAGCTGACAGGGCATTTCCAAGAGATGAAATATTTTGGAACTCAAAGACCTCAAAACTGTCTTGTTAGAGACAAACACATAAAAACCTGCTTCAGTTACAATTTGGATATATTAGACAAAGTGAAGCAATATACAGATGAATTAAAATGCATTAAACAGGTACGGATTTTAGTACAGGAATAAAGGAAATCTAGCAATCCAATATGAAATGAGCAGGAAGAAAATGAAGGTGGGATTTGGAGAAACTCGATGAAATTGAGACTGAGTGATTTTCACACCCTTAGTTACTAGGCCCCGTCATTGGACCTACATGGCATTATCTTTGGCTTTGTGGGGTCTGACTGTTAAGGTAACCAAAGCAAGCCGAAATGAGGAGACCCTAGACCTGTTTGCCTTCCACTACACTTCAGTCAGTAAGGATGCACAAGGCAAAGCTTTTCAGGAGGCCTGCCTCTTCGGATGTCTCGAAACCAGATCTTTCAGGTCTTTAAATGTCAACAATAGACTTCTAAGTGGAACATCTCAACAAATTGATTACCATTGGAACAACCACTGAAGGCAGGAATTCATTGTTTGATTTTTTTATCTGCTTTGCTTTTTGACATCTCTTATTTTCTTAACTGTGTGTTAAACTGGTATTGAGATATAACATATATGAGACATAACAGATTCCAGTTTAGGTTAAGCCCTTATTCCTACTTCTCACTCGTGGCTCAGAAGCCTCTCTGTTTTAATGCAGTATTTCTCTTGATAGTGGTTGTGGCTATGCTTGTTTTATTGAGTCTGAATTAAAGTAATCAGAATATGGTCGATGAGAGAGAATAATGTTAATTAGAGTAGGAATGAGTGAATAAAAGGGCAAACATTGGCTGTGAATATACGTAATCTCCATCTCTGAAGTATGCTGAATCACTGGCCAGCACAATAGCTTTCAGTTTAGGAGTTTCAGATTTAATTTGGATCAATACTAGATCATAGTCCATCCTCCAAATGGTCTCTTGAAACTAATTACTATCAGACATGGGACAAAAACCATGTCTCCAGCAGCAGGTAGGCATTAGAGAAGAGAACATGATGCAGTGATATGAGGCATTTGTGTAATGTTGCTACAAATTGGTTTAAGCATAAGTGTTTCTACAAAGTACCAGTAAACTTTTTCTACCAAACTGAAAGAAAATGTTTCTCTTTGGAATGTTCACATGTAGGCGTAAACCAATGGCCTCCAGGCAAGATTTTGAGCTCCAGCTTGTTTCAAAGTAAATTCAGAATGGACGGAGTGCTGAATGTAGCAAATAGAAAGATGTTAAGTGAATTTGCTGTAATTATCCCACCATTACACAGCAACCATTTGGAGAATGGATGGATCCCAGAGTTGCCACCACAATGTTGAGATGAGATCCCACCTCCATTACAAAGATTTTAGGAGATGTCATCACTGACAGCTGTTCACTTAAGATGAGATTTACACTCCTGACTTTAAGAATTCCATATTCCAGCCACTATATTTTCCTTGCCTTTTTTGTTAGCAGCTGCTTTTAGGAATGCACAGCTTATTAATCACTTACATAACCTTGTCATGTATGTTTTAAAACAGTCACTTTTAAGTACTAAGCATTTAACTTTAAATAATCTGACCATATTTAAGAACTGGTTTCTTTTCCTAACCAACCTTCATCAAATGCCCCTCAGCAATCCCATCTCAGATGATTAGAAGGTTTTTTTTAAAAAATCCATAGGGAGGGAAAAACATTTTCCCCAGGCGGCGGGGGGGGGGGGACAGAAGTTTTTGAAAAATGGAAAAACATGCAGTTTTAGCACCGTTTACAGATTGAAAGTCACTTTGTTACTTTAGGAACATAAAATGTATTGTGTGCAGTTTGGTTGAGCATAAAATTACCATGTTTGGTATACGAAAAATATATTTTTTTCAGATAATTATTACAAACTTAGGCCTGAATTCTGTAGCTTGTCTTTCCTAAAACAGACCCATTTAATCAATGAAATTTACCTGTACGCTCATTGAATGGATCTCCTTTTGTGGAGACTAAACAACAGGATTCAAGACTTATTTTTTTATCTTTTCAATTTTTTTTGTTACAAATGAAATTATATAGCCCTGAACTGTAAGGTACCTCTTTGGTTTTGCCACTTTTTTTTAGTAGCAGGCAAAAATTTAAAAAGGAGAAACCATCAATATTCGTAAAATAAAGAAAATTATTTTGATTCCTTCAGTTCTTCCTACTATCAAGCAGGCATAAAATGTGCATTCCCATAAACGAGCTAAGAAAAGGTATTGCATTGATGTGATATTTTATATAGTTTTGCATGAAAGTCTTCCTCTTAGGGAGTTTTTAGATTTTGGAGAAGTAAATATGGGGACACTTTGCCTTAACATTTTATTCATCAATCTAAAAGAAAATATTCTGTAATCATTTTTTCATTTTTTCCAATATTTTTCTGGAAAAAAAGGCGTAGAAAAAAAAAACCCAGTCCCTTCCTCTCTCAGTTTTTTCCAGTTTTTTCTGGGACTTTGCATCTTTACAATCATTATCTTCCTCTTTTGTTTGCCTATGGATATTCCTTTTCTGCATGAACCAGCATTCTTCAGTGGTCTTCTCAAATCACTGCAGATTTGCCTTGTGTTTGGTATTTAGCCTCTGCTAATGATATGAATTTTTCCAACTTTTCTAATGTTTTTCTGGCTGTTTTTCATGTTCTTTTCTGATTTCTCTTACCAGCTGTTCCCTCTTTGGCAACTGCTCCTTTCTGTCTGACCTAAATGACCTGGATGGCCTTACATTATTTTCAGTCAGAAATGTCCATCTGGTCAGATTTTTTACCAGTTTGGATTACTTTTTTTCATTTATGAAGCAGAAACCTCACTCTGTTGTCAGCTCTGCCATACACTGTGTTTGCATTTAGTGCCACACTGTAGACAGTTGGGGAAAATTCATAGCATGGTTCAAAGAACTCCTCCAAATATATGTAGAGAAGAGAACATTTTACCTTTTTTGTTGCCTTTTATATCTCATAATAATCTGTGATACCAGTGGTTATAAACAGCAATGAGCAGTGGCTGGAAACACAACCCTTTTCCAATGTTGTGCGTGCCACTGTAGTGTGGGAGCTGTTTTCCCATACACTTTATAACTCCTCCTCACTATAGGGTATGCCTGAATCCTGGAACAATGTGATTGGATCTAATTGGATCACAGACTGCAAATTTGACTCTATCTGACTGTTATCTGATGTTGCAGACACACACTGAAGCCACATGGTAACACACCTCAAGGAAATAATTCCCCAGAGTGCTCTTGGGTGCATAAGGAGAGGATTTAAGAATGAAGTATGAGAGAAATAATGCCATATCTTTTATCTGAAATGATGTTTCACCTCATACTCATTAACCTTTTTTTTTATTTTTTATTTTATTATTTATTTGTATCCCACCTCTCCATATGGATCGAGGTGGCGAACAACTTACAAATAGCATGTATTTCGAAACATTTCTATACATGCCCCCAACAAGCTGGGTACTCATTTTACCGACTCATTAACTTAATTAAGAGAAATTTAAAAGTATATCAGTAAAAAACAGAATTACAACATCATCCATCTGGGAATCTCCAGTAATCACTTTTAAATCCTGTTGGAGATCCATAACACTTTTATAATTTATTGAGCAGACTTGGGGCCTTTTCATGCTGCACAATTGTAGCACTTTGATTATACTGTAACTGCCATGGTTCTGTTCTATAGAATACTGGGATTTTCAGTTTAGGGATGGATGTTTAGGATGCTACTGCTTCACCAAACTAGAAACTCCAAGATTCCCTAGGCTGTTGCAGAATCATAGTGCTATAATTTCGTAGTAGGAAGAGACACTAAATCAGAGATAAAGGCTGCACATACCCCACTTACTTGTTTTCATTTCCAGCAGCTGATCTGACAAATAGTTGTATCTTTATTCAATGCTGTCTGTTATTTGGAGACAATAGGATACTTTATGGGATCACAGGGTTGATATACAGCTCTGTTCTTCAAAACAATTTTTTTAATTGTTGTTGTTATTTTTGTTTTGTTTTGTTTTTTGCCAGACTTTGTCCTGCAGGTCACCTTGCCTACAGTGGCTGTCTCATTCAGAGTAATCAAAGTGTGGACCTTGTCAGTGAAACTCAGGGCCCTTTCATAGTATGCCATTATAGTATTGTGATTCTGTTGTAACTGTCATGGCTGCATCCTGTGGAATCATTGGGTTCATAGTTGGTGAAGCACTAGAACTCTCTGGTTCAGAATTCTAAATATACCCCCCAATTGCAAAATCCCAGGATTCCATAGGATGTTGCCATGACAGTTAAAATGGAATCATAGTGCTATAATTGTGTACATTGAAGGAGTTCTGATCACTTAGAAAATTTGTCTGAGTTTAAAATATACTTATAAATGTCTTCGTTCTTCAAATCATAGCTTACACAATAATTTCTTATTGAAACTAAACACCACCTAAAACTTATAAAAAAAAAAGGAATAATTCGAGCTAACTCCTCCTATGTGTAACTTTCACTGTTTTTTTTAAATAACTGTTCGGTGCTGTTTCTAAAACAGAAAGTCTGTAACGTTGACAAAATTGCAAATATGGTTGAATCACTTTGAAATCCTGCTTGCAAACCTGAAGCTGTTACCATAGTTTGATTCACAGCAGTCAGGACATGAAATAGAACACTATATAGAAGTATTTTAAAATCAATATCAATTTTAGAGTTGCCGTTGGAACAATTGAACCTGTTGTGTGCTTCCTTTTTTTTTTCAGATGGGAAAATAAATCTGCCTTTAAGAGATGCAATACTACATTCTCACACAAGAGGATAATAGCCTTCTGTAAGTATCAAGATGTTTGGTATAAAATGTCACACAGTCTATGGAAATGTACTACTTCTTGTAAACTCATTGTAATTTATGATTCAGAGTGCCTGGCTCTATGATCCTGGGAAATGTATTAAATTGGATATCTTATTATTTTTTAAATTGATAAAGTATGATTTTCTGTTTGGAGATTTATTGCTTATTCCTTTTATCCTTATGCCTGTGCTGTGTCATGCATGGCTGTGTGTTGTTGAATTATTTGAAACTTTCCTTTAACTCTAGCATGGCTTGGATGGTCCTTTGACGTACACTGAGTATAGCAGATCATCTTTGCTGTACAGAAACTCAGCTGAGCTCAGCTCATCTCCTACCTCAAGACTAGTCCAAGACATGTCTAGGAAGAAAGAGGTCTTTTGAGTCTATGATTGCGAGAAAGACTTGCCAAGGCCTTTCAGGAGAAAAGCCATTTTGAATGGGTGTGAGACAGCTGTCAGGAAAGGCCTGTTCACTTCCAGTCTAGGGACTGGGACGGGCTATTGGCAGCCCCACCCCTATTACTGCTGCCAAAATTTTGTTTTTGCTGCAGTACTCCCCTACCTGTTATTTTTTTTCTTTAAAGCAAGACATAGCCTTCTCATATACCTTGTTTACAAGTGGTATCACACTTCCAAGATGTTTCTAGGGTCTAATTCTACTTGTTAACAAGATGTATAGGGAGGATGTACCTTGTTTTAAAGGAAGCAACACAGAGTATTTGTTTGCTGCTGTGTGGAATATTCAGCAGGAGGGATGGGGAGCTTCAAAAATGGACAGGGAACCCATGGGCACCATGAGCTGCATTTTGTCCATAACTGGTCTATGGTATGGGACTCCCAGGAGAGCACCAGACTCCTCTCAGTGAAGGCTCAAACACATAGATTAGCCATGGAGATATTTCAGTCAATAAGTCATAACTGGCTTTATTTTAACACCACAAGATTGAATCTCAGTGACTCTTGGGCTTAATCACTTCTCCTTCTTCTTCTCTTGTGGCATGACTTGAAGGTAAAATTTGAAAGATCTCACTTCCGTTTAGATTAACTCCGTCTTTTCATGTCATCTGAACATAAAGATAGTTTACATGGAAATAAGCCAACTTCTTCAAATCATAATTTTATGTAGCTGGCGTCTTTATCACTATGTTTACAATTAACTAACTTAATAAAGGCTCGTTTTAGGGTTCACACAGCATGCCACACTATGGTTGACACAAAATGTAAGTAGACGCAACTTGTGCCATGCTGGAAGAGGACAGCAGACGGGAGGCAGGACTGTGGAAAAATGAAGCATGCTGAGGCTTTTCCATATAACAACAAATCATAGTTTAGGTTGTATCCACAGTGTAAAATTCCATCTGTTTTCCTGGATTGTATTGTCATTGTACAGATAGACCAGTGACACAAACTCCAAATTAATGATTCATATCAAATATTAAATTCATATCAAATCAGGTTATATCAATAAATGGCTATATTTGTAACAAATCAGCTTTAATATATTGTTTAAATTGTTTTAAACTATATCATATGTTCTATAATGTTTTAAATTACCCTTATTGTTCTATGTGATTTTTTTCTGCCACTCTGACATCTCTCTTTCTTTCTTTCTTTCTTTCTTTCTTTCTTTCTTTCTTTCTTTCTTTCTTTCTCTCTTTCTCTCTTTCTTTCTTATATTTGTAGACCATCTTTCTCCCAAAATGAGACCCAAGGCAGCTTTTAACAATAAATAAACACATTAAAAACAGTTAAAACAGTTAAAAACATTAAAAGGATATAAAATCCTAAAAATCCTAAAACAATATTCATTTTAAAATAAGTTTAAACAACTTTAAAAACTTTAAAACAACTTTAAAACAAGCCTGTCTAAAAAGAAAAGTTTCCACCTGCCAGTGAAAGGAGAGCAGGGAGGGGGCCGGCCTAGGGTGAAAAAAGTACTTAAATATTGTAACAACCCATCCAATTACAGTGTGAACAGAGATGCACGTATGAGCTGTGTGCAGGGGCAGGTGTGATGCTGCAGTATTAGGCCTAATTTTGTTTTATGTTCATATCTTTACAAAGAGTATGTTGTTATCTACTGAAACTGGTGTTCCCTTAAAATTATTTTTTTTACTGCTATTTTACCTTGTGCTGCCAATACATTCTTCTTAATATTTCTATTATACTCCATTAAATCATTTGTTTGTAAAATAGCTGTTCAAAGAAGCATGGCATGCAACTTAATTCAGATTGTGTGTGTGTCTGTTATTGTTGTTTTCATATCTTAGCATGCTGACATCGTAAGGGGCTGCAAGTGAAGACAACACTCTGCTGTATTTTGACCCTTCTCCGAGACATTGCTGTGGTCAGACAGTGGAAAGAGGTGTCTTCCCCATGACAACATGTCAACAAAAGATCTCAGCCCCCGACATGGTGCAAAATCCCGCACTGTGCAGAGAGCCTCTACAATTGATGTTGCCTCTGACATGTTAGGTTTGTCTTTGGCAGGTAACTCTCTTTCTCTCTGTCTCTGTTCTCACACTTGTAACCAATTATTCATGATTCTTGTTTGAAGTTTGAGTCTTTTCCCCAAATAATGGTGATGAAAAGATGGATCCTAATATGTATTTCTTCTATCTCAAAATTATGATGAACAGACAAGATGGCAGGTCAGCGTAGAGGAGAGCAGGCAGAAAGTTGAGGACATTTTTTTTAAAGGGCAGAGAATAGTTGAAGAATTATAAAAGGGAAACCCAAATATTGTGTGTTTTTGTAATTACAGACTCTAGTATCTTGTATCTAATTATGAACTCCTATGTTTTTGTCATTTAGGAATGCCTTATAGATTTTTAATGAATAACTTCAGATTAGAAACTGAAGATTATAAATACTGGCCTCCACTGAGAATTACTTTGTACATAACTAAATGCTTGAAAATACCCAAAGGAGCTTTTTAAAATCATTTTTCCCTTTTAAATACTGTTAGATCTCTTTTCTTCTCATACATTTAAAAAGATTCAAAAGTTATATATGTGTGAGGGGGAAAGTGTCATACATAAATCTGGAATCCTTTGGGAGATCTGTTTACATAGTTCTTTCCGTCTCGGTCTATATGCCCAATTTTGATTTTTTTCAAATTATTTGAGTTTTTTTCTGAAAGAAGGTTAAAAAAAAAGAAGCTTTCTTCTTCCGAATTACAACTTCAGTACATTTTAATATGAAAAAGTTTACTTGCATTATCAGCAAGAGCAGAGGTAGATGAATCTCGTGGGGTCAGGCTCCTGTACCAGCAGCTGATGGGACCCCCTGTAGGCTGCCTACTTCACTCAGTCCCATTCCCTGCAAGAAAAAGAAAGAGAGGGAAGAATGAGAAGCGTAGTAGTGGAAGTGGCTCTTCCTTCTCCTCTACTAGCCCCATATTTGTGCAGCTGAGAAAGGAGGCAAGGTTGCTATGAACCCAGCCAATTGTTTTGACTGCTTGCTGCAGCAAAGATACTGCAGGAGAGCGCCTTTGAGAAATTATTTCTGCTGCAGCACAGGTGATCTCCCCAGGGTCCATTCAAGCTAGATGATTCTAGCACTATTGTTCTACTTTAATTGCTATGAACACATCCAGTGAAATCCTAGGATTGTCAGTTTAGGGAGAGGCATTTAGAATTCTCAGCCAAAGAGCTCTAGTGCCTTACTAAACCACAAACTCCAGAATTTCGCAGGATGGAGCCATGGCAGTTACAGTGGAATAATATGATTGCCTTGTGTGAATGGGTGTGGTCTCCTCTCCCACAGTTGCTTGACTCTAGTGGGCATTCAAGACAAGAGTGAGTTCCATGTGACCCTACCTGATTCCTTTTGGCAAATATTTGAGCAGGGTTGCTAAAGAACCCGCTGTCACTCATATCCTCTGCCCACTCATCTTCTTCCATGGCAGGGTGGGTGCAAGCAGACGTAGGTGTGGGTGTGCACATGTATTTCTGAGTGGAAAGGGCTGCAAGATAGCGTGTGGGTGCCAATAGATACAAAATGTGCATGTGGAAACAATGTGCAGTTTGAAAACTGATAATGTTCAGCTGGAAAAATGGGTGGAAAACAAGGCACATTAAATGTTTACTAAGTATATAAATGACATCATTTATCAGGCAGTCTTGGTGAAAACAGGAGAAGCCCGATCTTGAAGAGGTGCTATCTTTGACAGTACATCTATGATGAAGTAGAAGGAATGGCTCTTGCACTGATGTAAAAGTCTCTGCATTGGGATTTATACTGGGGCACGAACCATTGGATTCTCCTGTTAGTTTGCTAAGATTGTTTTGTTGTTGTTGTTATATAGAAAATAAGAACTGCTGATTCACATACAGAAAATACCACTGATATGAGATACAAGCTAGGGGCAAAGCATGCCTTGTTTGTGTGGCACCCCCACCCTCTAGCACTGAGTAGTGGCCTTAAGGGCTATGCCTTACAAGTACAAAAGGACAGGCCCTTCTGGGGTCAGAAGTAGCAGAATGGGGCACTGGGGATCATTTTTGCTCCTTGCTCCTAGTCTCCCAGCTTATAAGCTTTGCCACTGCATAACAACAGTCTATAGTTGAGCTCATGCTAACTTTTGTTCTTTGTAGGAAACGTCCAGGACCCAGATGAGCCAATCTTAGAATTCAGTTTAGGTAAGTACTTGGTGTGTGTATGTGTGTGAGAGAGAGACAGATTTTCATCCACTTTTTTCAGAACATTGCATTTGTATTTGCTAATTGTTCAGAGTCTGCACTGTGATTGCATATAAAGTGTTGCTTGTTAAATGTAGTGACCAGAAAGAGGAGAATGAAAAGGAGACAATGTTCTGCATGGTCTTGGAACATGTGCCCCACACAAGTATTTTTGGACTCCCATGATCCCTTACCACTGACTGTGCTGGCTAGGATTCATGAGAAACACAATCCAACAATATCTGAAAGATCCCCATTTTCCATTTCTGAGTCTAGCAAATGCATTCGGGTATTTGTTTTTATATGATGAGCCTTCTTTGCCTCTTTGTAATCATGCCCAGCACAAGCCTCAATCGTTCTTTTTAAAGTCTCTGCTTATCTTTTATATTTTAAAAACATTTTAAAAAATGTTCTGTTCTAGTATTCATACTTTTCTGTGGAAAAAGAAACAAGATGTAACCATCCAAAGTGACATATTGGCAACATGAAAAGAATTACAGTAAGAATGGAGAGAGAGAGACAGATATTAAAATAAAAAACTAAGCAGTAGAAAACTAAGCCAGTTCCTAATTATATCATCACCCATGGCATCCACTCTTTCAACATTAGCACCATTCAGCCACCCTAAAATTCATTCCTCTTAGTCTGTGCTTGGTATCCTCTGAAAATTCAGGTATTGCCACCTCTTTTCTTTCCTTCAAAATCGTTAGTTATTTTAAATTGTAGCAAAGAATTAAGTCCACATAACAGCATTTGGCCTCATTATTTCATCTCTACCTTTGTGAGTCACATTCCAGCCTTTTCTTTTCTTTTTCCTCACTGTCAACTCTAGACAAGAGACAGTCTTTGTTGTCTGTGTATTCTATAAAGTGCCACTAAAATTGCTGATGGTGTGAAATAATCATCATCATCATCCAGCTCATATATTTTATGGCAGGACTTTCCAAATGGTGTGCCATGACACGTTAGTGTGTCGCTTGAAGTGTGTAGTTGTGTCGCCTTCCTGGGCTGAGAAAGATTCCCGTCACCCAAGCCATTCCTGCTGCCGCTGCTCTCACTGGGGTCTTTCCTCACCAAGGGTGAAGGCAGCAGGCCAAGATAGGCTGCCTTTCCCTCTACTGCTGCCCTCCCCGGGGTCTTTCCTCAGCAAGGGCAACAGCAGTTAGTCACGATTGGGTAGAGGGCTGCCTTTCCCACTGCCACTGCTCTCGCCAGGGTCTTTCCTGGCAAGGACAAGGGCAGCAGGCTACGATCAGGTAGGGGCGCTGCCTTTCCCCACCCTAGATAAGCCTCTGGATGCTGCACATGCGTAATTAGTTACCCTCTAGTTTGCTTGTAAAGCTGAATTACTGTGTCATGAAATGATGCTTGTCTAAAAAGTGTGTCACCAACATGAAAAGTTTGGAAAGCTCTATTTTATGGCATCAGTGAACAACAGAGTAGAAAAGTGAAAAACAGGCAAAGTTTTCTACTTTATTCTTGACATATTATATTTGTGCAACAGTACTTTGGTATGGAAAAATGACTTGGCTTGCTTTTTACAGCTTGTAGTGAGTTGCTTACTCCGTCGCTAGATAGAAAGCCAAATAGTTTTGTAGCAGTGAGTGTAACTACACCTCCTCAGGCCTTTTGGACAAAGCATGCGCAGACAGAAATTATTGAGGTAAGTGATGCCGTGTTTGCTGTTGTTGAGTGCTTCATTTTGGCTGATACCAAGTTACTCCTCTTAACTTTTTCATTTCTTTTTCATTCATAGGGAACAAGCAATCCTATCTTTCTCAGCAGTATTGCCTTTTTTCAAGACTCTCTTATTAATCAGATGACACAAATAAAACTTTCTGTATATGACGTTAAAGATAGATCTCAGGGAACTGTAAGTCTACTTTGCAAATGTCTTCTCTGTTGTTTACATTACTGTAATATTTGAATAAAAATTTTGCATATAGAATAAAAATGTCCACAAGGACATTTATTTCTATCACTGGAACATTAAGATCTAGAATGGTGAGGGGAACATTGTAAATCTGCTTTTGAAGATGCTTACTGTCAAACAAAATGTTATCTTAAATAAAGAAGGTGTAACTCCCTTTCTATTTTTGTTTTACTCAAAAATAAGTTCAGAGTGGTTTAATCAGGACTGCATCATGCAGGAGAGGTGGGTTTCATTCTTCCCTGTCCCCCTGCAATCCTTCTAATTGCTCGCCCTTCACTGAAGTTACTTTTAGTTTTGTTTTTTTTTTAAAAAAGGTGTTTGCCACATAAGTGTTGGGAGGGATTGTGCTTAGGAAGGGCGGAATCAAAACCGAAGCTTGGAAAAAATTACATTTTTAGGCTAGCAGTCTTGCCATGTTGACTGGGAGATTCTGTGAATTCTAGTTCAGAAAAGGAAGTTTTTCAAACCATAGATAAACTTGTTGCTTCACGCTTCAGTTCCAACCTGGATCAGCCCCACTTTCTACTTTCTTGTAAGTAAAAATGAAAACTGTACACAATAGACTAAATCCTATGGTTAGTTCAAACTAAAGTAGACCCACTGAAGAAATAGTAATTATTTATGTGTTGACTTAGCATTCAACTATTGGTTCAGTGGCTTTACTTTAGTTGGAATTAAGCAGTAGGATTCAGATCTGTGTATTTACTGTAATATAGTTTGTGCTTTCACCTTCTGTTTGGTTCCCTTCTTCAGATACTAGGACAAATAATTTTTGTGGTATTTTTGAAGTTCCTTCTATTTTTCCATCTCTTAAGAAAAGTTAAAGAAGAGACATTTCACCCATATAGAGAAGACAATAACCCATGTTATTTTCTAAAGTATATGTGTATAGCATGTTTCAAAATTTGTCACACTCAGTTCACCCATAATGCCAAACCATAGTTAAGAATAGTTAAGCATAAGTGTCATTTAGTGTGATGCCTGAATTGACAAAGTATAGGTTTGACTGGCTAGGCTAGGGAAAAAAGGAAATAGTGGTTTGGACCCCCAGCCATTATTGCGCTGTCTTCAAGAGGCTGTTGAACCTTGTACATAGGAGACAAGCTGTGGCAAAATCCAGTTCTTAGTCCCAAGTAGAGTGGACCCACTGAATCGTTTGGACTTTGACGTAACAAATCCCATTATTCAATGATTCTGCTCTTGTTGGAACTAAACAGTTAGATTAGCCTTTGTGCTCTTGTTGGAACTAAACAGTTAGAATTAGATCTATGTGCTGGGCAGGCAGCTATGTGGGGCAAAGGGCCAGTTCATCTTCAAGCCCCACACTGACTACAGCTCTCCCTCCAGCAAGCTGCAATACCTGTTTTCTTCTTTGCTCCCCTGCAAAATGGCAAATGGATGTAATGTCACGTAGCTTCCTGTCACCATTTTGAGAGGGATTGCAGAAGACAATGGAGGTAGTAGGGTGCACTGGGGAGTTGTATAGATATAGTGGGGCATCTTCATGTGATTTTACATATGAGGAGACCTTTATGCAAAGTTTGGGGTCAAAAATTGCATGAAAACCATATCATTTTTTGAAAAAAAAATTGGGGAGTTGTAATCCTTTGGGTGACTGGTGGGGTTCAAGTGCCACAAAAGTGGGTCCAGGAACCGCATGCAGCTCCCATCCTATTCTTTGCCTGCCTGACCTGTGTGGGAAGGAAAAGGCAAAATGAAAGCAGGCAAACAGCTGTAAACCACAGTTTATTTGTCTGCTGTGGAAGCTGAAACAGTAACTTTGATTATGGCTAGCACATTCTGTAGCTTAGCAGGATCTCTCAGTTGATGCAGTGAGGGAGAAAGAAAGAAAGAAAGAAAGAAAGAAAGAAAGAAAGACAGACAGACAGACAGACAGACAGACAGACAGTATGTCTGATTGATGGATGTGGGTTTTGTGTGTCATACTGAGACCATAGAGATGGCTTTTCTAGTCTGAAAGTATAAAAGAAATGTTGCTATTAAAAAAATCCTCAGCATTAATTACTGTTGTCTTTTTCAGATGTATTTATTGGGTTCTGTGATGTTTACTGTAAAGGAAGTACTGAAGGAAAGGAACCATAGGTTACATTTAACACTAAGGTTTGTGCTTAGTTTTATTCATTTTGAAGAGTGTTTGGGGCCCAGCATCTCTTCTCATTTCGGGAAGTCTTGGTTGTTTAATGGCACTAGTAACTAATGCTATTTAAAGGAGGGTATCTTGACTTTTTTCCCCCCATGTTCAACCTATGAAGTCTCCTAGCTTTAAGTTGTGTTGGTCAAGGAGATACTGTGCAAATACATCATAATTTTTGTTTTATATGAAAAGTTTCTATTGCCTTGAAGCATTTGCATGCTATATACATATATATTGGCTTTTATTTATTTTTTTATTGTATCTGTTTAAATGGCTGTATTAACTGAGGAAAACAGGCCAATTAAAGTAATGATTGTAAAACAGGGTTTTCAGCAGCACATGCGTAACAGAGACTATCTGATCCTATTTGTTAATAGATCTCAGATCAGATACGACCTTTAAGCTGTGTCTTTTCTGTTCCACATTTGCACTGATGTTTCAGTAATAATGTCGGCACTGCCATTCATAGAATCATAGCATTTGGAGGGGCTCTATGACTGATGCCTAGTGCTAACTTTGTGGATGGTACACACCATTGGAGCTTCAATCCACTTGTTTTGGGGGGATCAGATGGGCAGAGGGATCAAAACAGGTGAGTCTTGGGGAGACAATCATAAGCATGCATAAAAGTTTCATATATTCATTAGAATCAGAGCTTAGAACAGTTACTTTTTGGACTACAGATCCCAGAATCTCCACCAGCATTGGCAGTAGCCAAGTTAGTTGGGGGATTTGGAGAGCTGCAGTCCAAAAGGTAACTTTTCCAAGCATTGATTAGGAAGGCTCTGAATGGAAGATGCATGGCAGACTTCTCTGCATACAGTTAAAAAGGTTCTTTTGCTGCATGGTGTTATATTTAGTATCGTCAGCATTATTTCTATTGCTCTAGAACCTAATTCTGCAGTACAGGATCTGCACCTACACCCTAAAGTCTAATATGCTTTAATTAGCCCATATAATGTAGCTTGCTTAGAAAGGAAATTTCAGGGCATATTTTGAAAAATGGCCTGAAATTCAGCTTGGAGCTTTGGGGTTCACCAGAGGGGCTTCAGGGGCTACAGAACTGGATCTTAAAGGCCTCATGGGAACACACTTGGACCACCCCAATGTAAAGCAACAACTGTGCTAGTACAATAATTTTTCTCTGCTCTTCTTGCCTTCAGGGTGAGTCACATAATTTTTCAGGCTACCCATATATTTAGACTCGTCCTTACTTTTTAATCTTTTTTTTTTTTGTAGTAGGCCCAGTGTTGAATCTTAAACTTTAAGTTGAACCTTGGTCCATTTCTGCAGCTATTCAGTACTAGTGGGAAAAGTGTGGCCTTCCACATATTGTTAGATTCCCATCATACTGGCTAGGGCTGCAGAGCAATAACATATGAAGGGCTGCAGCCTGACCTACTGTACAGAGTTATGGGCAGAGGTTACCATGAAGATTAAGATCTGATGCCATGCAGTATACTGTGTGTAACAGCAGTTGATAGAATCATATCACTTTGGTGAGAGTGATAATGTTTGTCTTGTAGATCTGCTGAAAGTGATCGTGTTGGCAATATTACAGTCATAGGATGGCAAATGGAAGAAAAAACGGACCAAAGACCTCCTGTTACCAGGTCTCCTGACACTATCAATGGAAGGGTGAGTGCAGGCGTCTTGAGATTAAGGCAAGATGTATAACAGGTAGAAATCATGTGTCAGTTTTCAGATTTTCAGTACAGTGTGTGTGTGTGTGTCTGTGCACACGCACGCGCTTGTGCATACGCCTTCAAGTCACCTGTCAACTTACGGCAACCCCATGAATTCCGTAGGGTTTTCTAAGGCAAGAAATACTCAGAGGTGGTTTTGCCAGTTTCTTCCTGTGAATTATAGCCTCCAGTACATGGTATTTGTTGGTGTAGTCTCATCAAAGTTGTAATCAGGGCAGACCCTGTTTAGCTTCCACGATCAGATAGGATCTGGTGCCTTTCGAGTATTTAAGCAGTTTTCAGTACACCAGGACTTAAAAATTTAAAGACTGGAAATTAGTATGATAGCATACATTCTAGGGTTTCCTTCATGTGGATTAACAGCTCATCATGAAATGAAATATAGATTTAATTTAGGTCATATTTGTTTAAAAACAGTGGTCGTCATAAAAGAGGAATATCCAAACCACACAGATAGTCTGTGAACTCTGTTGCATTTCACAACAGAAGTTTACTCATGGTAATAGCGTACAATACTAATCTGTACAACACTAAAAAAATCAGTTTTAATTTTATATGTTCTGGTTGAATACAAAATATATTTGTATGTGGCCTGTTGTGTTCTTTCTTGCTGAAAGATAGCAGATTTGTTGAAACTGTAGAGGCAGCCTCCTCAATAATTCTCCTTTTTAGGTTAGCCAGGAGTGTATTTTATAAATGGTAGGTGGTGGAATTCTACATTTTTTTACTTTTTGTGTTACATTTTATTCAGACTGTTCTGCCTGTTGATGAAAGTTTGACAGAGTCATTAGGAATCCGATCCAAATATGCTTCATTACGGAAAGATGCTTTGCTAAAGTCTGGTAAGTAGCTACCTGCACTGATATTTCTGCATTCCATGACTGAAAGATTCAGTGAATTGTAGTTCCCTCTATTTCTGATGTTCAGGCTGTGGGTGCCATTGTTTATGTAGCCCAAACACTACTCCCCGTCACCAAGAGGGAATTATCTGCAGGCTTGGAGGAACCCCAGAGTTTGCCAAAAATAGAAAAGAGTGTTGTGGAGGAAATCCTAAGGGGTAGTGAGGATCTCCCAAAACAGCCCAGTGAGGACTGAGCATACTCAGTGCCACAGAATATTGACTTCGTGGAGGGGCACAGAAAATAGAGAAAGGGATGGAATATGGTGGCTAGAATAGAAGAAGCACTTTAGGTTGTAGCATCTTGGAGGTGGTCTCACTTGTAAATTCCTAAGCTTGAAATACATATTGCGTTATACTATCTACTGTATACAAGCAATTAAACATGTCTGCTTTAGTTAGAAAGTGTTTTTTCTTTGCTATGTATGCAAGAGAAGCAGTGTTGTGCAGTGTCTATACTGTTGAACATTGAGAGTTCAAATCTCCATGTGAAACTGGACATGAAACTGTGAAGTCACACTCCCTGTCAGCCCAACTAATTTCACAGAGTATCAACGTAACAAACACCAGTTTAATTTATTTTTATAATTTATTTTGCAGACGGTGGCATTCTATTTAAGCTTTGGGGGCGGATAGTATAAACAAGCAGCAGTGTTTGCCAGATCTTACCCAAAACCTTTAGACAACATATAAGCAACACAACACTGATAGCCAAAATTAGTTGTGTAGTAGATGTCATTGGTATAACCCAGGGTCTGTAAGGAACTCTGCATGTGCCTAAAGTGCCTTTGTGCAAGTGTGAGAGAGTTGTTCTGTTTTCTGCTTATAGCCATAGTCCCTTGTCCTATGTGCAAACTTTGCTCACCTGATCTTTAGGTATGCTCAAGATATACAAAAACCTAGAGGCTGGTGGATGGTCCTTAGAAACTCCAGGATGTGCTTATAATGTTTTGGCCCCTAAACCACACTGGTATTTCTGGCTAAAGTCAGACAGAAAGGCAGTTAACAGCAGTGTGATTGCAAATCAGTCCTCTTTTCTGCTCTCTATATTAAGAGCTATCTTTAGCAGATCAGCAGATTCAATGCTGTGCTGTGCTTGCACATGTGCCAGACTACTGCTGCTTCTGCTGCCTCATCCCCTGGCTGAGATGGAAAGGATCTTGCAGCTAAATGCCCCAAACAGGCAAAGGTTGAGCTCCCTTCCAGTGTTGTATCTTCTTCAGCTGTTATTTCATCCCTTATAAGGCTGCCAGAAAGAAGAAGAAAGGACAGAGTCTGTTCACAATAGCCTTTCCTAGGTAAATTTTAGGACCTACCTATCTGAAAGAGCACCTGAAGTTCTCTGTTTTATAGATTAGTAGAATATGTGATTTCTAAACAGTCTGCTTAGTTAAATTCGCCAACCTCAGAGGAATGGGAATTTAGGTTGTTTGATTGCAAATGATGTTCTTATGTAGGTGTTTTTAATATTTTAGTGTTTGGAGGAGCCATTTGTCGGATGTATCGTTTCCCCACCACAGATGGGAACCATCTCAGAATCTTGGAGCAAATGGCAGAAAGTGTCCTCTCCCTGCACATTCCCAGACAGTTTGTGAAGCTGCTCCTTGAGGAAGATGCTGCAAGGTAACAACAACAAGCAGAAAAGATCTTTATTCCTATAGCATAAATTTTATTTGAGGGAGTTCTAGATGGCAGCCCCCACACCAGCTCCTCCATGGTGTAGGTGGCATCAGAGAACTTAGGTATGTCTCTGACATTACGTTATCCCTGCTTTATTGAGGGCTCCAGTTTTGCTATGTGTAGGCTTTTCCTGGATAGACATTTGTCCTGACTGAGGTGTTGACTGCAGGCGCTGACTTCTACAAAGGTGGAGGTAACTTCTAATAATATTCTATTAAGTGAATCCATTCATGATGTCTGAGGCTATTGAAGCTTTCCTATATTATGGGACTTGTCCACTTGACATCTTGGAAGTCATGCAAAAGGGCAGTTTGACATATATGTTGAGAATGTCCAAGAGTTAAGTTTTGGATGAAAATTATGACTGGAGATCACTAACATCACTGGGCAGCAGATCAGATTTGACCCACAGTTGGTTTTGCTGAACTTCTTTAATAGCCCAAAAAGTGATTCATTTTTAAAATTTCTAATGATGTACCTGTTGGTACCTGCAACAATCAAAATTGTCAAACACTGGTAAGAGCAAAGTGTACTACATATGGTTCCCAAATTTGTATAGAAGTTAGCACAAGAGTAGTTAATGGATTTTTTTTTAATCTTTCGGGGATAATGAAGTTGGAAACAAAATTATTGATTTTTTTATTTCTTTATTACCTTTGGAAACAGTAGAGACAATGAAATAGATCCTTCTTAATCACTCAATAACATGAAAGGAACTAGTTTATTTATTAAAGGTATTTGTTTATCACTTCTCAGCCTGGGAAAGGTCCAAGAGAACAGTTGATAAAAACATTGGCCAGAATTCTGTTAGGAACATATGAAAGCATGACTGTGCGTAAACATGCAGATGTCCTTTTTTGGATGCTGTGAGGGTTGGTAGTCTTCATGCTCTGTTGCATGCAAAGCCCCCTCCCTGACATACTGTGAAGACCTTGAAGCTGTCCCACACACCCATTCCATGCTTTGTGTGACAAAGGCAGGATCAGAGAAGCATCCTGGCTGCATCCTCACAGCCGAACACACAATGATGACATCACCAGTGAGATCAGCAGAGTTCTCTGGTGGTCTCAGCACTTCTGTCATCATTGTGCCTCTGGCTATGGGGTGGTAGCGAGGTGCTCCTCTCATCCTGCCTGCTTGTTGCAAAATACCTAATGACCATGTGGGGTGGTCTCAAGGGTTAATCAGTAAGTTGAAGGGATGGTATATGACTCAATGTAGGGTAGATCTGTTGGCAGATACTTATGCTATGCTGAGGAGATGTTGGATTGCCATTATTTGAGAAGAGATTAAAATAAATCTTAAATGGTAAACCTGATTAAACAATGAACCTGAGTCTTCTTAACTATATGTAGCTCTGTGTCACAAAAAAAGATGTAAAATTTGGTCTCGTACTATTGTGCTTAACCTATCTTGATTGACTAATAAACTAATCTGGGTCACAGATTAGTTTCCTTATTGTAAAAATACTCAATAAAAAGGAGTTTTGTGGGGGGGGGAAGACTAAAGGTTCCTTCTGTTCCATATGATGGAATGAGTTAATGATAGAAGGTGAAATAGGGCACCTCTGGTGTATTTTCCAACCTGCTGCTCTCCAGATGTCTTGGATTAATTCTCATCATCTCAGCCTTTCTGACCAGGGCTGATGAGAATTGAAGTCCCAAACAGCTGGAGAGGGGCATCAGTTTGGTGAAGGGATCATTATTGTTCCCACAGCTTTAGGTACATACAAAAAAATCTGGCTAAGTCAAGCACCATAATGAGGTAAATGACCAAAGTATACCCAAAGAAACGCTGTTGTTACTACATTATTCAGCAGCTAATGCACAGTTCTGTAAAAATCAGCCTCAGGCTTTTAGGTAAATCTTTAATGAGAAAAGGTTCCAGCTTTGCTGTTTCAGATTGTCTGTGGCCTAGCTGAAAAGTGAAAATAAAAAGGATATGAAGTGCTATATTTGAAACTTTGATTTTTGCTTGTATCATTCTATTCCCCTGTTGCTCAGATTTTGCAGTGCTGAGTAGGATCTCAGTTCTCTTGAGTGCCTGCAAATATTCAGTTCTTTCTCTATATTGAATCAGGAGGCTTTAAATTAGGCCATACCTAGCTGAAGCAGGTGGTCTCTACAGTGCAAAGTAAAATTTGCTGCAGCTATACTAAAAATACATGGATGAGGTGATATAGGTGTCATAGGAAATTGCATTTGAAATTATGCATTGTTTTGAACAGAGACTATTTTGTCTGTAAAACAAGTGCACAAATCTGTGTGTGGCTTGAATATTCTGCTGAAATGCTGGGAAGACATTGTGTTGAGGAAAACTTATTTAGCCCTATGGCCACTGTTTTTTGTATGCAGAAATGTTGTTCAAATCTTACACCCACATATAGATTCCAGCAGGATTGGCATTTCCATGGCATTCCTAGTGGGCAGGGTGGAAGACACAGTCTTGTCCTCTGCCACATGTGGGGAAAATGTTTCAGAAAATGTGTTATCTTAACTACCAGGCTTAAAACCAGTATCTGGCTGAAACCAGTATCAAACTAATGTCTGGTTTGGATACAGATAGTAAACAACAGTCCAAACCGTTAAGGCCTCAATAATTATGCATCAATAAGGTAGCAATGTTTGCATTTTGTAACTGAAGACCCTAGTAAGACAACAGGGTTGTGTTGCATTTTGTAATTGGAGACACTAGTAAGATAAAACAGTTGTGTTGCATTTTAGAGACCAATCATTTTATTACGACATAAGCTTTGTAGACAACAGTCTGTTCCATTTTATGCGTGAAGTGTTATCCTGAATTGTTGTCACTATTGTGTGCTTTCAAGTAATTTTCAATTTGTGGGATTTTTCTTTTCCCTTCTGAGGCTGAGAGAGTGTGACTTGCCCAAGGTCACCCAGTGGGTCTTCCTGGCCAAGAAGGCATTTGAACCCTGGTCTCCAGAGTTATACTGAAACAGCTACTTCACCAATGCTCAAATCACTACACCATGCTAGCTCTCTTTATCTGTATTACAAGTGCCTATGTCAAAGCCCAGAAAAGTTACTTTTTTAGATTAACACTTCCAGACTCCCCCTAACTTGCCATGATGATGCAGATTTGGGGAGCTGTTTTCCAGAAAGTAACTTTTCCAAGCTCTGGTATATAGACATGTTAATTTATTCTGGGAGAAGAGTTGAAGTGAAGTGAGAGGGTAATGAAAGGAGAGAATACTAAAGGTAACAATTATATCAGTATTACTGTCTGCACTTTCTACATTTAACTGTCCTCTCGAGTTCCACCGAACACCACTGTGTGTAGCTTGGAATAACACTGGTAATGTGAGTGTAGACCACCAAATATATGCCACAATAGTGGTGTTAGCCTTTGGTTTTTGTTACAAAGTCATCTCTGGAAATAGCCTGTCCTCATGAAAAAGTGTCAAACTTATGCAGAGCAAAGTTTCAGCAGTTTGTGTGTGTCAGTATGTATCAAAAGCCAAAGAGGAATAAAAGAAACCTGGATTTGCGGGAGAGGGGGGAATGACTCAGTATTTTGGAAGAAAGGGGAGAAGGTAGCTGATCATAACACACAAATAAATAGTGATATCTTCCAGTTCTTGACAGTGAGCCAACCTCTCACTTTTTCACCCTACATAGAATGTGTCCTTTTTTAGAGCAGGAAATTTAGAAACGATTACTTTCCACAGGCAATCTGCCATCAGCTGCCTAGGTTTTCTTCTCTGCCCTCTCCCCTGATTGCCAGACTCTGCAGGAGGCATTCTCAGAATGGCAAAACATTGCTTACAGCTCAGCCAATTGATTACTGTGGAATTTATTTCAAGGATGACATCCCTGTGGTTGTGCCAGACATATCTTACGCTGACAAGGATATTATAGGATCCAGTAGGCCAGTTAGGTAAACAGTCTGGCTGTGTTACATGTCAATCTTAGTCCTGTTATATAACCTATAATACAAGACATTATGGAATGATACTGTAGTAATATAACTTTTCTGTGGTGGCTGAGGATGTCAGGTAAGATAAAGGATAGTGGTTTTGCCCTTTTAATGGTTGTGTAGAAGAACAAGTTTTCAGCAAATGGTGCTTGTTACCCAATTGCGTGGACAACCAATGCCTGCTGAAATTCCCTTTTCTATACAACCATTAAAGGAACAAGAGCTCTGTCCCTTGTTTCACCTGGCAAGCCTCGTGATGCCCAAAAGACCCTATTGTGGCATCTGCCTAATCTCTAGTTCTGTTCTTTTCTATGCCAAAGAATGGCTTTGCACAGTTTTGCTGTGCTGCATCGGGCAGTTCTGACATGTCAGTGATGTTAGTCCTCCCGTTTTAGTGCACAGGTAAGTGCAATGTTCTGCTGTGCCTCATGCATCATCTTGTGTCACACAAACACAGGGAAATTTGGTGGAAGGGGGGGGAAGTGCTTTGTGTTTGACTAGACACAATTGACCTAGTTGCTTTTCAATGTCTTTGGATGTTTTGGTAGGGTTTGTGAACTTGAGGAGCTGGGAGAGCTGTCTCCTTGCTGGGAAAGTCTTCGTCGGCAAATAGTGACTCAATACCAAACCATTATTCTGACCTACCAGGAAAACCTCACAAACCTTCATCAGTATAAAGGTAACTGACATCTGTTTTCATAGTGGAGAACTCTATGTTTCAGCCATCTGTTTGTGACTATTTCTAATCACACGCTGTAGTATCATTTACCTTTTCTTTAATGTCAAAGTTGACATTTAAAAAAAACGATCCCAAGTGTGATCACTGACATTAAAGCTCTGTGCCCCTGAATCTCAGCTTACCCATGTGCCCTGACAGATGCAGAATAGGACCTTAGAAGGCTTGAGTGTTGCATTGTTGCATAATCAGTTTTATAAATGCTTTGTATTTTTATACTGGAATGTTAGAGAGGAAGTTTGTTTATGAATATATGCAAATATGAAGTGGCGAGTGTAGAATGCTGGATGGAAAATATTTCTATATAGATGGTGATATGTTTGGAGAATGGGAATGGGAAGTGCTATTGGACTGATGTAATGAGCATGTAAGATGCGATTAGGGTCTGAAGAAGATACACAGAGAAGAAGCATGTACATTCTGAGGAGAGACTGGGACTGGGGGGGGGGAATGTTGTGATAGGTAGTTATGACACCTTTCCTCCTCTGTGGTTGCATCCAGACTGTGGAACTCTTTGCCAGCCTAGAGTAGGCTGGTTTCTCCCTGCTCTCCTTTTGAGATTAAATGGCTGGAAAGGTCTTTAATGGGGTATAGCTGCTGTGTTTTTATTGTCATGTCATGTTTTTAAATCATTTCATATTATTTTAACTGGTGTTTAATATGGTGGTTTATTTGTTTTGTAACTTTTGTAACTTTTTAATTATTAGGTTTTAATTCATGGGTCTTGCTTTAAATCATGTTATCAGCCGCTCATTCAGGAGAAAGGTGGGATATACCATAAAATAAGTTATTTCTTCATACGTTTCCTCAGGTCCATCATTCAAAGCAAGTAGCTTGAAAGCTGATAAAAAGCTGGAATTTGTGCCCACGAATTTACACATACAGCGAATGAGGGTCCAGGATGATGCAGGTTCAGGTACCCTTTCTTGTCCACATATCCTGTATGTTCACAGCAGACCCAGTTCTGTGATTGTGGATCTTTATAAATTAGAACAGCAATAATCTGCACATGAGAGGATGATCTTAAGTTTTAAAGAAGTAAGGAAATAATTTCCGGGGATGGGGGGACAACAGCCCAGGAAATACTTGGCACACTGACTGTCTTTGGGTGTATGGAATGAAGTATGACAAAAGAAGGAGTGCTGGGTTGCCTGAACCTGAATGAAAGTGTTGTACATGTCAACATTCTGCTGCAGCTCCCACTTGAAATGTCAGTGTTACTCTTTAAAGAAAAACCACTGTGTTTGGGTTTCCATCCTTTCTGAACTTGTGCTTATTTTGCTTATATGAGTTAGCAAATTACAGTTTTCCAGTTCTGTTCTCTGTTTTCTTGTTAGTGTGGGAAGACGTGGCTGAGAAATGCTGATCAGTTGGGAGTATGTTTCTGCTGCCTGGATAGGACTGTGAATGAAAGTGTACAGATTAAGATCAGGGGGATTTCACTAAGTATTTACTGTAGAGGAAAATAACATTTTGTGGTGTCATAATGAATGAGAGAAGCTTATGAAAAACTTTGAGACCAAGGAGTGAAGGTTTGTGCTTGGTCGGAAAACTTGGATGATGTTGTCTGCATCAGTGGTCCTCCACAGTATTGGACTACAACATTCAGAAGCTCCAGCATGGCCAGTGGTGAGGGATTCTGGGAGCTGTAGTATAAAACATCTAGAGGACCAAAGTAAAGATCTACATCACACTGATACTGTGTGCTGTTTTGATACCAGCAGAAAGGTGGGATATTATACATACATACATACATACATACATACATACATACATACATACATACATACATATACATATATATATAAAAGATAATAAAATGTTCCTGAGCCAAACTCTCCATCAATTCTATCATTCCCTAAACTTTTAAGGGTTTTTATTGTCTGAAATTATCTTCAGTTCTACTTTTCATTTGGGGAGAATGAATTACTCCCATGCCATCTAGATTTCTTGATTTTCATGCAAATATATGATCCTTAGATTAAGTTTCAATAATGCGTTTGTCACATTCTTTTTCTATTTAATGAGACTGAAAATTTTACTAGTACTCATTTCAGTGTGGTCTCCATTCACTTGAGTGGAAGAAGATACTTAATATCTGCAAATGAATGGACAAAAAGGCTGTTGTTGGTTGGGGGAGGTTCTTGGAATTATAGTCCCCACAGTTGCTTTTTCAAACTGTAGTTCCAGTAGCCTTGCAGAGATTAGCTGAGATGCAAAAACTGGTACACTTTTGAATCAAGTGGGATAATACTGGAGTCATTACATCAGATCCTGTCTTTACATGGACGTAATTAATAGGAAATCACGGGTTCCAGCTTCTGGCTGAGAGATGGGGTATGCATAGTCCTTCAGATCTTGCTGAACTGCAGCTATGATTAGCCTGAGTCAACATAGTGAATTGAGGGGGGGCATAAGAAGAGTTGCCATCTGTAGGGCTGCAGGTTCCCTGTGCCTGTTTTAGCTAGATCTAGATATGGCATAATATGACTCTTAATTGTTATGTCAAATCATTGATCTGTCACTGAATTGGGAGCTTAAACAACTCCAGCTCTGCAGGATCACCACAAAGTCATGCCTACTAGTATTTCTGGTTATGATAGCAAATGTTTTTCTATGATTTAAATCCCTAGCAAAGTTTACTTACAAACACATGCATACCCACGTAGAGGATTAGCAGACAGGAGTGAAGATAGGAGACTCTTACTGCTTATTTGCTCTCTGTACATACTCTGCTGCTGATGTTGCTATTAGCTCTGAGTTGAGGATTCTGTTTCCTCTTGTACCTGGCTGTAACATAATTCCTAATGACAAAGCTAGCAACTTCTGTACTCAGCCAATGATGGCAGGTGTCTTTGCACCTGGACCTTTATTGCTTACAGATGGCTTTTAGAGAGCAGGACATTTTTCTTCAGACTTTTTCAAAAGTGGGAGATCGTTTATGAGTTCCAATAATTCAGGTCATCTTCGTGAAAGAGACCATGAAAACTAGCATCAGTTCTTGTTTAACCCTTCACCCCTTTTTAATAATAAAACTTTTGAAGTTTGCTCTTTAGCCTCAGCACACCTTTTTTTTTATCAGGAGTGGCAGTTACTATTACTTATCACTCTCAGAGTCCTCACTGATATAGTCACATATTATTGTAGATTTCTTTCTTCTTGGGAAACTTAAGGATCGTTCATCTTGGACTGGTCAGGTTTCTTTAAGTCATGAGCTTCAATTATCTTTTAACCAAGGCACCATACTCCATACTTAGGACCTGAGGAGGGCTATTAGTTAACAAGGTGTCTTAGAGGTCTCTCATTTGAAGAGTCAGTGTAAATCAAAGCTGATTTGATGATGGTTAACAACAACAACTCCATTGTAGTGACAGTAAATCATGAGAATGTATTGAAGCACAAATCACAAAGGGAGGCAACAGTTGTTTGATGTATCAAAGCACTACATTGAATAAATGAAAGTGCAGGGCTACTCAAGTTTATAACACAGTAATAAAGGCATTATAATCAAATGTATATTCTAGCACTCTGCTCCCCCCTTGATATTTCACAGGGGTAATGTCACTAATCTAACAGTGCCATTTGAGCATTGACACATCCTTCCATGACTTTGATTTTTCAAAAGCCTTTTGAGTATAACAGCCTACAGCAATTAAGAAAATAAACAAAATGGTAGTGAGAACTAAAATTACAACAGTAGGATGAGTAAATATACTTGAAAAGCCTGTCATGCTATGAGAATGTACTGCAAAAATATTGTACCATTGTGTCTCAGCAGCTGCTTTAATGTCTCTTGCTAATTTTAATAGTTGCTTTTGACAATGAACAATAGCAATTGCTCTTTTCATTTCCTTGAATAACATCTTTCCAGAAGTCTTGACTGCAGCTTTCAACTGGGCTTAAATCATCATAAATTGCAGCCCACTTAAGACCTAGCTCCAGTTTTCTGGAAATATGTTTAAGGGAGCCTGGGTCAAATGAGGTTTGGTACACACAGTGTCATTTATTACTACAGCAAAAGCATTATAGACCCTTTATCAGATTAGTAAGAAATTTAAGAAAATACATTTTTAGAGCTTGAATATTTAAAGACTTGCATTCTAAATCAAGTTTATGAGCCACATTCTTGAACTATTTCCCTCTTCATTTTTGTCCATTTAGATCAAAATTATGACATTGTAACCATAGGAGCACCAGCAGCTCATTGCCAAGGTTTTAAATCTGGAGGTCTACGGAAAAAGCTGCATAAATTTGAAGATGCAAAGAAACAGTAAGTTAGAATGATTGTTATGTGCTTTTTTCCTCCCACTATAGTTTTATAAAAAGCATGCCACTCCTTTTGTTGTTGCCTGTATTCATAGCAAATACTATCCAAAAGCCATGAAACTTAATTGTGTTTTATGCAAAGAATGGGATAGAAAACGTGTTTTCCTGGGGTAATTGTTTTTTGTAGGTACATTAGCCACCATTTAGCAGATTTTCACATCTAATGAATGCTTGACACATATTCAGTACATGCTCAGTTTAATGAAAACTTAAATTATTAGCAGTACACTGAAAAATTGTGTTTTTGAATTACAACTCTCCTAATTCCATCCTGCCAAATTGTAAATTTATAAACCAAAAAGTCACTTTCCTAACTTATGAATATGACGGTTTTGTGTGCAGAAGATTAGGATGCTACATGAGCATTTTTATAGCACTCAGGGTAGTTGAAACTGCTTTGGGGCTCTGATTTAAGATGTTGAATCTTGATAGAGTCAGCTGTTTCCCTGGGTACCTGCACCTGTTGTCGATATTGCCAACCCCTAGTGAGGAAATGCTGGTGATGGGGAGGGAAAAGGAGCAGTTTAAGAATCTCCTTTAATTGGCTTGCAAAGGATGCTTTATTTCCTTAATTTTTAAAACCTGTTGTATGATCAGCTGCAGACAAAGACTGCTTAGTCTTCTAGGACAACAGGCTGCTAGATAATTGGATTTAATGCACTCACTGTATTTGATATTTCCCTTTTGTTTTCACATTTCCCCCCTCAGCATCTTTAAGAAGGTTTTGTAGGAAATTTGTCTTAAAATTATCTCTTAACTTTTCATAATTTGAATACAGACATAGAGATGGAAACATGGCAGAACAGTCTTTTGGTTTTTTGTTTTTGTTTTGTTTTTTTTGGGTGTGTGTGTATCTTTCTGGTAAATCTGATGCTAGCCATTATACAGAATATTATTGCCATAGTGATAGCTTTTGTTATTGGCCTTTTAACTTTGATTGTAGGGTTCCATAGAGAAATCAGTCAGTCCTTTCTCAGATCAAGAAGTGGTTGCTGATGATGAAAGACCAATTGACATTTCTTGGTACTGTTACTGTATCTACGCTTTGTAAGGGCAGAAAATTAGAGATTTTTCTTCTCCACAGAACTGTGCAGAGGCTTTAATTTAAAGCAACACATTTTCAGGGGTTCTATAACATAGTAGATAACAAATGTAAGCACAATTTATATTTTTTTTTCTTTGTTTCCTGTCTAATATTTATATTTGTTTTTTTGTTTGTTTCTACTATGCCATTGAAAATGTGATACTTTGTGACTGTGAACCTCTGGTAAGATGCATGATTCCCCAGTGGAATCGTGTGTATACTGGAATAACTGGAATTGCCACATTTCTGATCCTGTATGTCCTGTATATTTCTGATCTTATCTACCATGTAATGCAAATATTATGTCATGTATACCTAAAAAGAAAGTACTGAGGAAGAGTTAGGACATACCCACACAGAGCTTTTAAAAAAGCATTCAGAAATGCCTTTTGATACAATACCATACTAGGTTCCTTGTGTTCCTGATTGTCAAAACCATATTGGGTGTAATGAGGGAGGTAAGTTGGATAGCCACATAGAGTATGAGGTGCCCATACTTCTCTTCTGATTTTTTTCTTAAGCTTGAAAGAGTTTTTGTGCAATTTCTGTATTTCTTGGTATAAAAAAAGATTATAAAAAAGTGTCTAGAAAGATGCTACATGCATGTGGAGAACCTCTTGGGATGGGCCTGTCTGTCTCATCAGACCTTTGGTGGTGAATTAGGAATATGACAGCATATTAGGAAAATTTTTAACATCAGAGCATCTTTATATATTCATTAGGTTAGGCTTCAGGTCTTTTTGTAAAGCAGAGGTCTTAAGAAAATATAAACATGTACAAGCAGCAACAATACTCTCCTTCTTTCCAGATCTTTGTATAAAAGAGATTATATCCAAGATACCTGGTATCTTTGTCAGAATGCTAAACATTCTGATACAGTATACAATGTCCTGTTAAGTGATCACCAGTAGCTGGAATAAAGGTTATAATTACATTTAGAAGAAATTTTTAGTTTCTGTTAAAAGAAGAGGAACAGTAATGTTCTTATTAAGAAATCCTTTCTATGCAAGCCATTCTGTTGGTAAGAATCAATATAATACCTCATGATTTAAATCTAAATTCTAGAGTAGACTCATTGTATGAGTTGGATTTACATAAGTAGTGACTTGCAATTCAGCAGCTGATTCAAGTCTTCTGTAATTGGGTCTAGCAGTTGAATTGAAGCTCTTGACCCTCAATTTTGTACTGCATGTGCTATCACAATAATCTCTTGAGTGCTTATAGTGGCATGGACCCCCAGTCCAGTAAAATGTTGATGTTTTAATATACTTAGACTGGTGTTTCATAACGGAGAATAGGAAGGGAAGTGGGACAACTCAGTACACTGGCTTCTTTGCTCAGTTTCATCTCCTGTGTCCCATCTGCAACCCATCCCTCCCACTTATTTACAGCAGAGATTATCTGGATAGACATCGTTATGCAACCCATATGTAGGTCAGAATTCAAAGAGTAATTTAAGTGTATTCAAACACTTGGGAATGTCCACCTATTCTTTTTTTTTTTTTAATCTCCACCATCATGCTTTGGACAGCAGACTGTATCAGCAGATTTCTGCTGATAGATTTCTGCATGTACTAGATTTCCACAAAAAACTAAGCTACAGTTTAGGGTTTGTCATTATTGAGGGGCTGTCTTTAAAAACATAAATAAATTAATAAATAAATAATCAAACACAGATTTCAGATTTTACACAAGTGTTGAAATGATATACCATAGTTATGAATTACGGTGGAAAGGATTGTACTCTGTCCCTTCTGGGTTCAACCGATGCAATTAAAAATATATATTGGAAAGGGGGCCTGGAATGAGGGGAGAGAAGCAGAAAAAAGCTATTTTTGTAGTTAGAACCAAGTAGGGATTTGGCCAGTTGAGAAGAAGATTGAATTAGGCAGACAAAGTTTTAGCTAGGTGGAAAAACAGAACTGGAAGAGATGCTGAGTGAGTTCAGAGAAGGGATAGGAAAGATAGGAATGTAATTAAATGAACTGGGCAAGAGAGCTGGCCTGACAACATTCTGTATTTAGAGAAGCATTAAAATAAAAAAGTTTTCTTTTTTCAGCATTGAACCACTGCCTGAGTGAGTTCTGTCAGAGGACTTGGTAGATACTAGTGAGGTACCTTATAGAGACAAAAGGATAGACATATCTGTAATCACCTTGAGACAGCTGGTAGTGGGTTCTCAGGAAGGATTATGGTGGGTCAGAAGTTCCAGGATAAGATATAAGAAGTGACTTGGGACTCTTGTCACAGAAATGTTGCGAGGCCTCTTAAACCTGAGAGAGTTTAGGGCTTCAGCATCTCTTAATCTGAGCCTACATATCAGAATCTGCTTTTGAGAGTTCCTTCCATTTCAAAAATAGCTTGCTATGCAGTATGAGAGACTGATGACAAGTACCCCAAAGCACCTCACCCCTGTGGGTACATACAAACCAGCGGTGTAGTTCTGTGGATCCCAGGCATAGATTTTTGGATGCTGGAGTTGTGCTTCCAAACTGAAGAGGTATTCATACATTTTTGCAATCAAGAGTGCCTTGCATACAGTGTAATTTGCCCCTTCTGATGATACAGACAAAAATCCATGCGCTGCGAGTCATCTACTATTTTGCATTAACTATAATTTTGTTTTGCTTACAAATTTAACAACATGTACAAAACCTTATTGGAAACTGTTAAAACAATTAACCTTTTTATCTAATGTTGCTTTGCTTTGTTTTCTATTATTGGTATTTGCTAACAAATAACAGCTAATTTTCCTTTTGATTTTCTTTTTTTAGCAGTTATGAGGAATGTTGGTGAGTTTTATGTTTCTGAGTTTGATTAGAGCTCTATTTTTTTTAAAGAAAAGTTGATGTATTACTGTATGGAGGTTGTTTGATTTTATTTCCTTTTCTAATGCTTTGCATCTTGGCTTGTTTTGATTTTGTGTCATTATGTGAATATGGCTGTTTATCGAAGTGTATTATATAGTGAAATCGCCCTTCCTGCCTGGATTATTTGATTTACCAATGAACAGCTAACATTGATAACTAAATTTTGGGGTATAGAATATTGGGGGACAATTTAACTGGAATCCTCCCAATTGCTTAGGTAACTGTTGTTGTGCGCCTTCAAGTCATTTCTGACTTATGGTGGCCCTAAAGCAAATCTATCATGGGGTTTTCTTGGCAAGATTTGTCCAGAGGGGGTTTGCTTTTATTTCTTCTGAGGCCGAGACACTGTGACTTGCCCAGGATCACCCAGTGGGTTTCTATGGCTGAGCAGGGATCCGAACCCTGGTCTTTAGACGTAATCCAACACTCAGATCACTACATTACGCTGGTTCTCACAAACCAAAATGATTCAGGTTGCTACTAAAACCTCTTAATTTTTTTTTTATTTTTTTTTGCTGTACATTAACAATATGTTATGTTTTTCTGTAGTTTTAATAAAAATTTCAGTTATAAGGTGACACATTGCATTGTGGTAGGAGGGAGCTAAGATGCACTGTGGCTTAATTTGTAAAACGTGGAGTAATGGGACTTAAAATTCCAATAGGTCATACTGCTTAGTCTGGAAACGCTTACCCTTATTCTGTGACGTTAGGACCAGTATCACAGAGCTAGGAGAAGAAGCATTCAATACCTGCTGTCAAGCACTGCGTGTATTACAAAACCAAATCCTGTTGGTAAAATAGGTTCAGGCTCTGGAAGCCATATTTTATATTAGACCCTAGTAGCTTGATGCCTCTCTTGTTTTTCCTACTGGTGCATCAAGAAGCCTAGTCATAGCTGTTTGAATACAGACATGTACGGTAGGTCTATGCCCACAGGAGCTTCCTTTCAGTGGAGAAATTGGGCCTATGTTTAGAAAGAAATGTATATGGAGATCCGCCTTCTTCATTTAAAGGAACAGAGCAGTCTGCTTGTGCAAGAGTTTTGTGTAGACTTAGATCAGATCTTTAGTCTGGGTGCATGATCTACATATTCAAGAACTGGACTAAATGCTCTTGGGTTCAATGGGACTGCACAGTTGAGCGTGTAGGATTGTTTTCTTAGATTTGCAGTCTGTAAAAGTTGAAGGTGTATTCTGCAGACTAGTAACATGATGAGTGTTTCCTGTGTTACGCCTTTATGGGGATTGCAAAGCATACTGACTCAAATTAATCACTGTCATATTCCAGTTAATCAATGTTTGTATTAAAACCCTGCTCACAAATTTTGCTTCTAAAAAAAAGCAATATTGTGTTAAGCTTTCTGTGAGTATATAAATGTATGTAAATTTTTCAGATTATTTGAGGGTTTTTTTTGATTGTTCAAATTGTCAGTGACGGATGATAGCTGTTCATTTGGGAGAACAATTGCAGAAAGCAGACATGTGTAGATCTCATGCCTTCAAGTGATTTATTTCCCCTCGTTCTGAGACTAGATCTGCTTCCTTGCTTTACAATATGAACTTGAACATGTCCTGCATGTACTTTGCTGCTAATTATATTATAGTTTTGCATGGACTCATCCCTGAGTGTAAGAAAAATGGTTCTTAATGAATCTAGATATGTTGATGTAGCTGTTGATCAGGGCCTCTTCCTTGTAAAAATTGTCAACAAATAATGTCCTGAAAAGATGAAGAAGACAAAATGACCGAAATATTATGACAGCTATCTTACTATTGCATTCTTAAGGGAAAGCCCAACAGTAATTTCTTCAGATTCTTTTTATCAGTTCCAAGGTACATCCTAGATACTTAACACATACTTATTCTACCCCAGATTCCTGAGTCTTAATAAATGTATTTTTTTTTGTCCTCTCCATGACTCACATGCTTGGTCTTGCACCTATGCAAAGCCAGACTCAAAGCATTTTAGAACTGAAGAGGCTTCAGTCAGGATTTCCCTCCTGCCCTCAGCTTCCTTGCTGAATGACATCCTTCATCACCTCTCCCTCAGTTCCTTTTCTTTTACTGTGCGGACAGCATCATCAGAACATCCTCTGCTGAGGAACTTCAATAAAGTCTTGAAACTGCTGAGTTGTTTCCCGCTTTCATTTATTATACTTGGACTTCCTTAAATTCTAGTCAGTGTATTTCCCCCCAAAACAGTTGTTTCAAAGTTTAGAACTTAGATCCTCTGAAGTTAGGCCTTTTAAAGCTTTTTGCTGTTATCAGAAGAAACATGCGACAAGAGCCACATAACCCCAGAGTGTTCTTTTTGAACGTGACTATAATTTAACATGGTTCACAATCAGTCTTAGATACTGAATATGGAAGATTTCATGTCTTTAAAAGGGCATTACATACACCCGGGCTCCTGCTCCCACATGACACTTCATTCAACTGAATGTTGTGTGTCAGCAAAGTCCTCTTTCTAACATTCTGACAATAGAGCTATCCTCTTGATAATGCTTCCAGTTGCACAGAAGGACAATTTTCCTTTGATGACATTGTTCAGCCATTAAAATACTTTGAAGAATCAGACAGAGGTGGGGAAAGCAAATTTGTTCACATCACTTATTGACACTTGACATGTTTTTTGCCTAGAAATAAAAGCTATTATACTTTAAGCCAAGCTCCATTCTGTGACCTACCAAGCCAAAAGAGCTCCAACAACAACATATGGTATAGACTATCCTGGGGCTCTTTCACACTGCTTAATTGTAGCACTGTGACTCAGTTTTTTGAGTTTCATGGCTGCATCCTGTGGAATCTTGGGACTTGTAGCTTAGTGAGATGTTACTGCTCTCTAGCTGAACATTCTAAATATCTCTCTCTTAACTCCAAATCCCTGCATTCTGTTGAATGTTGCAGATAAAATAGAATCATAATCTTATAATTATGTAGTGTGAAAGGGCCATTGGTTTTGTTATTAGTTTGGAACTGCAAAAACAATAGTGGTATCAAGCAGCAGTAGGACATGCAGAACATGAGTGGTGGGTGTGTTTGTCTTGGCTGGTCAACAGTTCCTCAAGCCTGGCTTTGACTAAAATAGTCTTCAAACTGGCATGAAATATTAAAAATGCAGCCAAATAAAGCTTTACTTTTCTGGGACCAAGGCCTGTGTAAAGTTTATTTAGTTAGCTGTGGATTACATGGGGTGATAATGTTCTCTAAATGTGGCTAGTTAGATCAAGAGTGAACAGCTATTTTTCTGTTGAGGACCACATTGCCTTAATCTGTTGGGAATTCCATTCTTGGCGATGGGTGGGACTAAAGCCAATGGGCACCAGGGCTAGAGCCAAAAGTAAGCCAGCTTGTCCCTTTTCTGTCTCTCAGTTTCTACTCTCAATCTAGTGAGCTAGGACACTGAGCTTTTGAAATTAGCCCAGAGCTGCATGAGATTAGGACAAGGGCCTTCTGTGTTCTTAGAGACACAGGTTGTTCACACCTGGCTTATAGGTTTTTTTGGCCAAATGAATGGAATATTAATTAGAATGAATCAAATATGCTTAAGGGAATGTACTAGACTAAAGGATATTAGAGGGCTCTTCCTTACAATTTTGCTGTCATTCAGTGATTGCTACATTCTCTTCTTGGACATTTCTCTCTCTCTTATGTGTAACTTCTGTACAATCACATGGCATGTACAATTTCTATATCTGCATCCAAATGCTTTCATTCACTGCAGAGTAGCACCATGATGGCTGTTGCATATTAGACCTTGTTGTGTTGTCCTTCTTTACAGATTTGATAATCAATTTGCAGAGAATGTTGCTTGCATTTTCTGCTTCGTCTTCTGTATTTTTAGCATGACAAAGAAGTAATTGCAGATCTTGTTTAAAACTGATTCCTTTTACCACTTCCAGCACTTCAACCACATCCCAGTCAATAATATACATACCGCAGGACATTATTCGAGCGAAGGAGATTATTGCGCAGATCAATACCCTGAAAACTCAAGTGAGTTACTATGCAGAAAGACTTTCCAGAGCTGCCAAGGACAGATCAGCCAATGGACTTGAAAGAACACTTGCCATTTTGGCTGATAAGGTATGAGAAGTTACGTTTCTATTTCCCATTGGGATCCTGCTAACATTCACTGAAAGCTCCCCTTATGTGCCCAGTTTGATCATTAAGGTTGGACTGTAAGGAAGCACACCTAGGCATTCTTAGTAGCTGTCCTGCTCTTGTTGCTCTTCCTTTTCCTGGATGTGTACCAGAGCCCATTTTCTGGAGAATATCTTTTAGTTAGGCTAGTTTTAAGTTTTACATATATACATATGTATGTATGTGTATGTACGTATGTATTTTCACATTATTATTTATCTAATTTTATTGGGATGTTTTACTGCACACTGTAATTTGTCCTAAACCTTGTAAGTGATGTGGCTAGGCACAATGGGAAACCTAAGTTATTGCACGTTCACTGAAATTGTACATCTCTTCCTTTTCCATCAAAATTTGGTTTTGGCAGCCTGTACGGGGAACCAGTCTCTTTTTATCCAATGGTTGGAATGGCCATAAGGAGTTATTCCAGTTAAATAATGTCAATTAAAACCTTTGGTATGAAAGTCTGAGAATTCATAGCAGCCATGAATTTTATGGGTTTACTGAGGGCATGGGTGGTGGTGAAAGGCACATCCCCACCATCATGTGATGTCTGTATTAGTGCTACCTGTCTATCAACTAGCTAGGCAGCCTTGGCAGATGGTGGCTCTCATGTTAGTAGGGCTGTTAATCTGGAACTCTCCAAGGTGCTGAACCCTTTTCCTAAGTAGGTTCAACACCTTAATGCCTTTCAAACTAGCCAGAACCTGGAATGGACTCAGGGCTCTGTTGGTATAGGAACCACCAGGTGCTACTGTTAGGCAGTATTGCTTCGTATTGTCCTGAGATAAAATGAATGGAAAGCTGGATAAAATAATAAATGTAGAAATTGTTGAAAAATAAATAATACTTTTGATAAAAACTATTGTTTTTAATCCTTTCTAGACAAGGCAGCTTGTCACTGTCTGTGACTGTAAGCTATTGGCCAATTCAATACATGCGCTGAATGCAGCAAGACCAGATTATATAGCCTCAAAGGCCTCTCCAACCTCTGCAGAGGAAGAACAAGTGGTGCTGAGGAATGACCAAGACACTCTGGTGGCCAGATGGACAGGAAGAAATAGCCGATCTTCTTTGCAGGTGGACTGGCATGAAGAAGAATGGGTAGGTTTGTTGACTTGATGGTCAGTTCTTATACTGATTCAGTTCTAGTTTTGAAAAAAAAAACTTCCTTTAAGTGAAGGTACAGGCCACCAGGTAATAGTCTGTAGAAGATATTTTGAGGCAGTCTATTCAGATGGGTCATTGAGGAACAATGATATTTCTCTCTTCGTTCTCTGTACATGTTTTCTACGGAATACACAGTCTAGGTAGTAGGAGCATCTATTGATGAAAGACCAGTCAGTTTGATAATGTTAACAGATTATTTTCTCATGAGAAACAGCCTTGTGAAGACTAGTCCTTGATTAAATTTTCCATCAAAACATAACCAAACCGAGAAAGCTTTGTTTTATGTTGGCCTTAAATAGCATGTTGCTTCTCTCATTTTCACTAAATAAAACAAAAAGAAAGAGAGAGAGATATGCATTTTTGAAGTATTGAATGAAAATGAGAGAAGCAATATGCTATTTAAGGCTAACAAAACAAAGCTTTCTCTGTTTGGTTATGTTTTGGTGGAAAATTTAAAACTGGAGCCATAGGCTTTAAATGACTTTTCCAGCTTCCACATGGATTCTTCCCTTTAGTGTTTGTAACAGCTAACAGGGCTTGAATCAAGCTTTGCAGTTTTATCCACCTGAAACTGATTTCTATTTTACCATGTTGCTAAGTTAGTTCAAATGGCTAAAATAGATTTTTGAGAGCAGTTTTTTTCCAGTGAATTAAGCAAAAAGGCATGTCTTAACAGTCTTGCAGGGTGAGCCTACAGAATATACCATCATGGGAGAACACTGCTAATGATGAAAAATAATATTTTGAAAGACAGAATGGGTCTTTGACTGGCCTCACAAGAATGATCGTTTTGCTCATACAAATTCTTGGGCTTTCCATCTGCTGTTTAGGCAATCCTTTAGTGAAATGAAAAAAATGTCTTGTCCCCTATTTACTTAAAGAGCCACAAGAGAAGTAAGACATATGTTTGTTTGTTTTTTGTTTCCAGGAAAAAGTCTGGATCAATGTTGACAAAAGTCTGGAATGCATTATCCAGAGGGTGGACAAACTTCTTCAGAAAGAGCGATTACAAAGTGATAGCTGTGAAGATGTTTTCCAATGTGACATCAGCTGTTCTAGCAAGAAAGGTAAAAGGGATACCCGTGCATACTGGATAAAGCCAAACGCCTTAAATACAACCTCAGCATCTTCATCACCCCAATCATCATCGCCATCATCATCTCCATCCATACCATCCTCTGCATGCCATTGTCCCAGAATCACAAGTGCGTAAGATGACAACCATGGCTTCTTCCTGCTGCTGCTTTGCTCTGCTTTGTCATATTTCTTAGCCTTTTGTCCATCATCCTCTGCGTGAATTTTCTTAATCAGTATGACAAGGCTTTTCACATGTTAGAGCTGAACAGCGGGAGCCATTTTTCCTCAGTTCATCCTAAACTGCAGCTGTGATGTTTAAAGGCTGTGGTTGTAGGACCCATTATACAGATCCATCCAAAGAATCTTAAGAGCTATAGGCTGAACTACCAGGCAGATGGAATCAGTAAAGATTGATTTTATTTTACTTTAAATACATGTTTGGAGCATGCTAGAATATAACAATTTAAAGGCATATTAGCCCTTCTTGAAGTCAAGAAAATAAGGCAGTGACAATATGTGGAGAAGCAGAAGATTCCTAAATTCTAAGTTGCACATCTTTGCAGAGTTCCTTTTATCAGCTCTGCCGTCAGGTCTGGATGCTGCCAATTGAGCAGTGAAAGCCATGTTAAGATTCCTCAAAACAGCTTCCCCCTCTCCTTGAAGAATTGTGTTACCTAGCCTATCTGTTTCTGAAAACATTTCAGAATGAGATGCAGGTATTTTTGGATTCATCTCTAAGCTTCATATAGCACTTTTCCAAAGGACTCATAGTATTTTGCGTTAGGAATCTTTAAAGCAAACTTGAAAGTTAGGGTTATATATTATCCCTCTGTTGTCTTGGTAAAAACATCGAGGCTGTGTTTGGCTTGTTTCAGGCTTGTTATATGTAGGAAGTACATGGCTAAACTGAGATTTGTGTTAAAAATCTCCTGATCTTTGCCACGGTGCTGCATTATAATTCAGAGGAACAAATATGCCATTTCTGCATTTCGTCCTACAGTTGATGAGGCCTGCGTCTGGTTCACACGGCTGCAGAACATCTCTGCAGGCCATGTCCCTGTACTTGCATTGAGTTTCTGCCATCTTAGCATATATCTAGGTTGAACTGTTGGGTCAGGAATGGGTTATTGTGACCCTCCAGACTTTTTTGTCCTATAATATCCATAGCCAGCATAACAAGTGATGACAGCTGATGGGAGCTGCAGTCATTTAGAGATGCTACACTGGCTTCTGAATTGTGCAGCTGGTGCTGTCTCTTAATTCAGCAATAATGGCTGAAATCTATTTAGTGAATTTGATAGAAAATTGATCAGATTTTCAGTCCCCATTAGAAGCATAGCCCTGCTCATCAGCTATGCAAGGGTTTCTTTGTCTCTCTCTGGATCTTTTTCTCACGTAAACATACCCTACAGCTGGAAAGAGATCAGGTAACAAACAGCTCCTTCATGCAGCACTGGAGACTGTAGGCTGATAAAGGCCACAGTGGAAACATGCAAATACATTTGCAAGTGATGTGTTTCCTCAAAGATGCAAAGTAGGTTTGAAGTAAGATGCCAGCCACATTTTAGGAGTGCTTTTCTGAAGCCTGAAAACAAATTCAGATGTTTTTGTCCATCTGCTTATACATTGGCAAGGAATGGTTTATCTTGAAGGTGGGCAACTTTTGTGTCTCTCTGGATGTGTTTGGAATGCAGCTCACCTTTGTCATTCATAACTGGCTCTGGCAGTAGGGAATGTTGGGAGTTGCAGTTCAATACCATTTGGAGGGAAGGAAGTTGCCTGTTTACCTGCTTACATTGGAAGAGGAAATTTGAGGAATGTTGTACATCTACTCTGTGAGGAGATGTGATTTGAAAGATGATATCTATGCTCACAGAAAGCAGTCTGTGGAATTCTTTAACCTTTCAACCAGAGTGAGAAGTAAAATGGGAAAATAACTTGACTGAAAATGAGACATGACCAAGTTCAGACGTTCAAGTAAACATGGACATGATTGACTTGTTCATCTAGGAGAATCCTTGGTGGAAGGAGGAGAATCTTCATTTCAGTGTGCTGAAAGGGAAGAAGTTTGGGAAGTTGGGACAGAGGGCATATTCACTCATTCTGCTGGCTGTAGATGTTATATGGGTATATTGGCATCTTTTGAACATGTTCCCTAGATCCATCTACACTGATTATTAAGGATGCATGCTCACTTGTGTGTCATGCCCACATGCTACATGCTTGTCACAAAAGCACAGGTATAACATCAGAACAAATCTAATGGTTAGAGCTGCTCTAACAAAATGGAGATTGTATTCCATAGAGGGATATATTAAAAACTTAATAGTTCTTCAGCACAGAAGTGAAGAATCTGTGTATTTCATGTGCTAATGTCATATTTCAAAAAATAACTTAGAAACAAAATTACTCAGAAAGTGACAGAAACATCCTTTCTCATACTGTTTCTTCATCACACTTCCGTACAATTTTGTATGTCTGTGATTCATTGACATTTCATAGTAAATATTCTAGCACAATATAAAAAGTAAGAAATATCACATTCCATTAATTAAGTGCAATTTGTCTTTTAATTTGTGAAATCTAGAACTGGATGTGTGTGATCGGTTTTAACTTTATCTTTTGAAGTCATTTATTGTCAAGCATTAGATATAAGAATGAAGAGCTGAGTGTATTGCTCATTATAAAATGGTTTACATAACATGAAAACTAATGATGGCTTTACTGTTTGCAGATAGAAAACTGAATTTTAAAAATGATATTTCATGAAGGAACTGTAAAAGAATGTGGACAAAAATTGGTTGACTAAATCAGATGAATAAAAGTGCTACAATCTCACATCAGATGGGTGATTAAGAAATGGATTTAACCAACTAATGTACTGTCCTGTTGACAAAAGCATAGTAATGTTGTTTCTAATATGGAAAACATTCTCTGTAAATTCATCAAATGTTTCCTGATACTTATTGGCTGAGAACATTGAAAATATGCATCAAAATATTTCAATGCCTGCTATTGAATACTGAATACATGTCCAGTCAGTTTGATGAAAACATGTACAGTGTGAAATATATTTTCAAATCAAATACTTCAGTTGACTTTGAAAAGCATGTGAAGATGCCACATCATCTTCATATGAAAGGCTGCTGAAAAAAGGATGTTCTTCACTTGCCTGAAGTTATACTGGGTAATATATAAGTTGAAAACAAAACAATCCCCCACCATTATTATTTAATCAAAAAGTACAGATTATGATGTCCTTTAGCCCATAAGCAGTAAAAGGTGTCACTTATTTAACAAGGCCTTGACAGGGTCAGGTAGATAAAAGGGGGGAAAATACAATAGAGGAAGGGGGACAGTTCTTAAAGTTCTTCTGGTAACAGATCAAAGTTAAGACTGTTGTCAGGAGGTGCAGAGCCAAGAAGAGAAGCGGTGCATGTTAACAAGTTCCTTGCAAGAGGAAAGTGTAACTATATGATGTGTGTGAAAGATTCCAACTGCCAAGGGAGGCAAGAGGGAATTGAGAGCAGCTGAGCATATGAAGCTGACATTTCTGGCTTAGGAAGCAAAACAGAATCAGAGGAGCAGAGATCTTCAGGGGACTGAGAAATTGGTGAAAAAAAGGGAAGAGTTTAAAATTAGTTTAGAGTGAGATGAAGCAGTTTATGCTGAACGTGAAATATGTTGAATGTTGCAAGTGCAAAGAACAATAAAAAGAAGAAAAGCGACCATAACATGAAATTGTCAAATGAAACAGGGCAGCAGAAGCATTGATATTATAATTAGAGCTACAAAAATGTTTCTTTACATTTCCACCTGAAGATTTACATATTGCTGTTGTTACTTCTATTATAATCTTTCAGTTTATACTAAAATGACAGCAATTTTTAGCACTCTGGCATTAGAATGTATGTTGGAGGTGGTTGAAAAACAAGAGGCCCATGTCACCTTCCTCCTTTCCTAGTAAAATCTTGCAATACATGTGTGGCCTTACGTCTTTTTACTGCACGTTTTTCTGCCTTTTGTGCAGTCAGCAGCCAATGAAATGGAATTGAGGACAAGAAACCATGTAGATTACATCACAAATTTTATATGACTTGAGAGAAGAGAGGGAAGGAGAAGATAAAGCCTTGCTGTTTTTGATTGCTGCCACCTATCTGCCATGATACATAGTTTCAGCCTGAATGATATTCACTGCGTCCTGCAGGAATAACTCCCTTTGCCCTAGGAACATGTCACCTAATGCCTACTATAACCAAAATCTAAACTACATTACACAAAATAAATAGCTGTGTACTTATATAATCAATTTGCCAAGCTTTTGCTTTAGAATCATAGAGTCATAGAGTTAGAAGAGACCCCAGGGGCCATTGAGTCCAACCCCCTGCTATGCAGGAACACCCATCAAAGCATTACCAACAGATGGCCATCCAGCCTCTGCTTAAAAACTTCCAAAGAAGGAGACTCCACCACACTCCGAGGCAGCGTATTCCACTGCCGGACAGCTATGACCATCAGGAAGTTCTTCCTGAGGTTCAAGTGGAATCTCCTTTCCTGCATCTTGAATCCATTGTTCCTTGTCCTAGTCTCTGGAGCGGTAGAGAACAAGCCTCCTCCCTCCTCAACAAGACAGCCCTTCAAATATTTAAACATGGCTATCATGTCCTCTCTTAACCTTCTCTTCTGCAGACTAACCATACCCAGCTCCCTAAGGCATTCTTCATAGGGCATGGCTTCCAGACCCTTCACCATTTTGGTTGCCCTCCTCTGGACACATTCCAGCTTGTCGGCATCTTTTTTGAATTGAGGTGCCCAGAACTGGACACAGTACTCCAAATGAGGCCTAACCAATGCAGAGTAGAATGGTACCATTACCTCCCTCTATCTAGACACCATACTCCTATTGATGCAACCCAAAATCGTGTTGGCTTTCTTGGCTGCTGCGTCACACTGCTGACTCATGTTCAGCTTGTGATCTACCAAGACTCCTAGAACCTTTTCACACATACTGCTATCCAGCCACACATCCCCCATCCTTTAAGTGGCTTTCATTTTCTTGCCACAGTGGAACATTAGTTTCAGTCCATATTTTTCAGGCCTTGGTATGGAATTGTATGCTGGAGTCCTATGGGTGTGCTTCACCAGCAGTCAAACTTTTTCCAGGGTGGCACAGCAGTGGCAAGGAAAAGCAGATATAATCTGCTAACTCCCAAGTAGCCTATTTCTTCACAGCCTTTTTTCTTTTACATCCTTTGTACCTGGGCTTTTTTTGTCCCGTGGCTACCACCTATACTGGTATATTTAGGCTGGCTTAATCCACCAGCAGGATTCTGGCCTTACTGTAACTGTAACAAAAATAGTAAATGCACATATAGGTTCTGTTGGATTAAGAGCCTTCTGACTTTAAAATTCTACTTCCATCTTCCATATAGGCTGTCCTGATTGAATTTTGGACATGGTTTTCTACTGCAACAAAACATATTGAGACGTCTGAGAAATGATAACTCAGAGAGAGGGAATGGGATGAGTATGCTTAAAGACAGATCCCAGTTTGACTGCTGTTAGACGTTGAAAGAGTTATCTTTTTTTGCACAACCAGTTAGCTGAATTTCCAAGCCATCAGGGCTAGTGGTTGTGCTGGTTAGGGGATTCTGTGAGTTTAAAAAAAAATCCCCAATGTATGGGAAAAATTCAGAAGCAACAGTGTGCATGACATCGATATGTATGTTTCCCTTTTTTCAACTTCCCCATCAGTCCCTCAAAACTGCTATTTGGTTTGGTATGAGGAATAGATACTTAGTTTGTTGTTGTTGTTGTTGTTGTTGTTGTTATTGTTGTTGTGTGCCTTCAAGTTGTTTCCAACTTATGGCAACCCTAAGGTGAACCTATCATGCAGTTTTCTGGGGCTGACAGTGGGTTTCCATGGCTGAGCAGGGAATTGAACACTGATCTCCAGGGCGGTACTCCAATGCTCAAACCACTATACCATGTAACTTCTCTGATACTTAGTACTCACCTGTAAATTTGCATTCTCCCCCTTCATTAGAGAACAATATTCACAGCTGAGTATAGTGTCTCCCTTTCCCTTTTCTCAGATTCCCTATCAATCCCTTAAATTTCTGTTTAATTTTATATGAAAACTGCTGAAAGTGGCCTAGAGGCAGATTTCCCTCTTCATCTGTCTTTCTTTTGCTTCCATAGCTCCAAAGCTTTGACCTTGAAGTTTGTGGGAAGAAATGCTGAAACAGGAGAAAGATGTTGCTATGTGTTCTTAGTGCCCCATTGTAAGCTTGCAGGGCCAACCTTAGGCAAAGAACAAGATACTGCCTCTCTTCTATTTCATGAATAAAAAAGTGACTGCAATGCCAAATCAATCAACACTGACAACAGGAGCCCTTTCACACTATACAATTATAGTGCAGTGATTCTACTTTAATTGGCATAGTTCAGATTCATATCTAGGGTGGGGCAAGCAGAGCATGTGCCCTGGGCTCCACTGCCGGAGGGTGCAAAAAACTGCATGTAGAGGTGGGGGTTGGATAGGAATAAGAAGGTAGGGGTGGAACTTCCATGCTAGGTGCTGTTTATGCTAGCTAGGCCACTGGCATAGTTCCATCCTTGGGTTTGGAATTTGGTGAGATACTGGAGCTCTCTGGCTGAGAATGTGATGTGGAAGGGGACCAGGGCAGAGTCCTTCACTGTACCTGAAGGAGGTAGCCTAGACTAGGAGGCATATGCCAATGCAAGTGGCACCCAGAGCTTTATCCTTCAGTGCCTTGTGGCCATTTCTACTGTCTAAGATGATCATTGCCTCACCCTGCTGAATAGCAGGGATGGCTGTCGTCACAGTATAATAATCCATGGGATGTGATTTTCCAGCTGTATTTAGTAGTACTTATTCATTAATTTAAAGGAGAGTAGAGTCCAACCTTACTTTAAGATGGGTTGGCTTATTAAAAAAAAAAGCATGAGCTGGAGATTTGTAAAGTATGGTAGGGATTCCTCAGGCTTTTCCATACATTGTATGGCACAAATCTGCACCTAGCCACACCAGAGGAAAGGACCCTTCAAGTAAACAAAAAAGAGAGGAAAGGACGTGGAATGAAGAACCAAAGGTCAAAATATATTAACAAACATCAAACATATGAAAATGTATTAGAACCAAGGGTGGATGCATGGTAAATTACTGTGATAAGCAAAACAAGGCTCACTAAGTACCAGACAATATATAACAGTCCAAGTATCAAATATATAATTAGTACAGAGCCAGAGCCGATAGTTATCAGAAGTGACATTGTGGCACTTCTTGCCAACATTTTGGAGGAGAAACAGAAGGAAAAGAAGATGGTGGAGAGGGAATGGAGGGTTTTGAATGGGCTGGACATTGGAGAGGGTTTTTAGTGTGTTGGCATGCATTTGGGGGGGCGACTTTGGGTATGATTATCAGGTGAATCTTTTTATCTGAAAAATCACACCAGGTGGTTTTTTTGTTTGTTTTTTTTTTACTGGTGGGAGGCCGTGGGGACAACAGAACTGCAGTCTAGGAGTTGCACGTGGTCCATGTGCAACATTGTCTCCGTCCCTGGAACAGACAAACCCAGAGGAAGCTCAGAGATAATGTGACATACAGTCTAACTATCCATAAATTGATCCACCCAAACAAGGTTGTTGTTGTTAACTGCCATTCAGTCCTACTGCCTTCTGCCTTACAAAGCATTACTGCTTTTCTTGTGAGTCATGGCTTGTCATGATATGTCCACAGTACAACAGTCTCATATGTCCAGGATGTACTAAATTACATTCAAATATTGAGCTATGGGATATAAATAGCTTCTCAGGAGAGTTTAGGCATGATTTGCCCTAGAACCCATTTATTTGTCTATTTAGCAGTCCACAATATCAGTAGAACTCATCTTCCAAACCATATTTCAAAGGAGTTGATTTTCTTCCTATCAACTTTCTTCACTGTCCAGCTTTCACAACCATACATAGAAATTGGTCATATAATGACATGGACAGTCCTTACTTTAGTGTTCAGTTATATATCTTGATGCTTCAGGATCTTATCTAGTTCCTTCATAGCTGCCCTTCCAAGTCCTAGCTTTCTTCTGATTTCTTGACTGCAATTTCCAAGCCAAGGTATATAATACCTTGAACTACAGTGAACTACATTCATGAAGGATTGGTTCCAAATCTTTTTGTAAATACTAAAAATATGTGTTTTCATGTTCCTATGAAAAAATTGTGCAGGGCAGCAGCAACTGCAACTGCAATATCTCTACCAAAGCCCAACAGTGGCTAGCCATTCCTGGATGAAGCTCCCTGCTATCCTGCAATTTTTGGCAATGGTGGCAGTCAAGATCCCAGGTGTTCATTTGGAAGCGAGAGGCCATGATCAGGAATGACACCCTCAACAATCCCAGGACAGCCAGCAGCTCCAAGATGAAGCTCTTCACTGCTGTGGTGGCAGTCATGATCCTGGTTGCTCATTTACAAACAAGCACTCAGTGTCCTGGGGTTCCTGGCCATCCTGGGAAGATTGAGGGTGTCATTTCTGGGATTGTTGAGGGTGCTGGTCGTGATTCTGATCACTCATGTGCAAATGAGTGACCAGGATCAGGATGGTCTCAGCTGCTGTGTCCCTGCCTGAGCAATTCCCCACCTTGCAATTGTTGAAGTGAGAGACTTATCAAGCTCTCTTCCTGATGCCCCACCTCCAGGAGACATATGAGATGCCCACTGTAGAGCTTGTAGGCCTTGCCTGGTGCCTGGGCCTTGCTGCTACCTCCCCTGCTGCCCTGGGACCACTTTGACACTGGATGTGAAGGAATTTAATTTTTAAAATATTTTTTCACTTTTCACATCAAGTACGGTTAAATTCGTGAACGTTGAGCTCGCAAAAACCATGGGCCCACTATCCTTCAATGTCTTCATCGTCATTTTGGATCATTTCATGATAGGGTTTTTGTGGTAAAAGACATTCAAACAGGGTTTAACTGTGCCTCCTCCTGCACCATACTAAAAAGCGTTAGTGATGGTGTCACTGCCATTATCTCTGAAAGATTCTCCTCTACTGTCACTCCCTCTTCTGCTGCTGCAAGTAGCTTTTTGGCAAATTTAGTCTGGCTCCTCAGTGAAAATCTGTCTGATATGAGAGATGCTACTCTCATACTCCTGCCATCAGCACAATGTCCCACAGGAATATACTGTGGAAAGGAAGGGCTATTAGCTGCTATTAATGTAGCAAATCTATTCAGTAGCTGCTATCCAGGAGTAATATTGAAAGATTGCCAGGGTCCATAGGATGGACCATAATGTGGATGGACTTTGACCATCTTTGAGCATTTCTTCTGATAATGTTATCAGTTTATGGAAACTTGCTTCAACTATTACATTCTGTACCACTAACTGAAATTTTTCTTTTTTTGTCTGTCTTTAGTGTAATTTTATGTACTCTCTGAAGAAAGCTCAAGATGATATGAAAACCTAGGGTTATTATCATTCAGATTTCAGCTATGTATATCCCATAGCTCAATATTTGAATGCAATTTAGTACATCTTAGACATATGAGATTTAATGCATCTTTTTGGGGTTTCTTGGCTGGTGGATAATTGGATTGTTTGTATCACGTGGTATACTCTTGTGAACTCACACTCCATTGGGGATCGTATACTCATTAATAGCTGTCCTTGTATACTTGATCTGCATATATATTTGCTCCTTGGACTGGTCACATTATTTGTCACTTAGTAAATCTTAGAATAATAATCTTGCTTAAAATAGCAATCTACTGTATGCATCTATGTGCATTTAATTCTTTAGTTTTTAATCCTGGGTCCTAATAGGTTTTCCTGTGTTTGATATTTGACATTTGATATTGTTTGTTCTTGGTTCATCATTCTAGGACATTTTCCTTTCTTTTTGTTTTACATATTTGAACTTGTCACTGAGTGAATGTGTTTCACTCAGGGCATGCTCCCTGACAAACCTTCCTGAAAATATATATTTTTGCAAATATGTGGCATCCACACTTTACATTTTCAAGTGGTACATGTAAAGCACATTAGGTGTACACTTTAAAAATGTCATGTGTATATATCAGGGTTACTTCATGCACTCTTTAAAACTGTTGGTGTTTTGCTCTTCTATTTATCTGCTTTAAACGCAAGCCTTTCAGCTGATGGTTCTCAAACTCCGTGGCCTGCAGCATATAGATGCCTATTGCTGGCGGACCATTGGGAGCTGTTCTTGTTTCAACAAACTACTCCCTTCTCTTTCAAATAAGTGGATGCAGTGCATTTTTTGCTGGCCTAACTTGGAGGAGAGGTGGTCCATGGGACATTCTGTCTATGCTGGGCCGCTTTGCCAAAATAATGTTTGAGAATACCCTTGTGCTAAGCATTTCAGTTGCTTATGTTTAAAATGTGTTGCTTCCCCTTAATCATGCATGTTAACACCTCCATTTTTGTGCAGATTGCAGTCCTACTCCCGAAGAATCCAGCCCAGGTATGTCTGTATGGGTTTCTTGGCTTCATGGTGTTTGGTTCTGGAAAAAAAACAGCTAATGAAAAAGGGTTCCTTGCATTTAACATAGCGGACTTTTGCTGATGCTAAGTTGTGTTCTACTGCATTGCCAAAAGTACACTGATAGGTTAATAGCTGGGAAACCTCAAGGCAGGAAAAAGAAAGGAAGTACGTAAGCAACCCAATTTCCTGTCCTGTTAGTTTTGAGACATACTAGTGGTGTGACAGATAATCCCATTTATAAATGTTCTGGATGGGGAACCAGTCATAAATAACTGCTACTTGTGGTGTTGTCTAGTGCTGTCTCTCTCAGAGGTTACAGGGTGCTGGTGACATTGAATTAGACATTTTGGCAAGAGAGTATGGAGAAATACCCCTCCACTTGGTTGCAGGCGCCATCCAAAAAGCTTTTATGTGGCTACTGCAACTGTCCATCTGAGTCTGACCTGATCTAATTTACAGCAAGCAGTCTGTAGACTACAAACAAAAAACTACTCTCTGTCCTAATACACTAACAATATTTTTATTGGGTGATGTACACTGTGAGTCCAGTAGGTCTACTGTAATTCATTTGGCAGCTGATGGATTTTTCCATCAGGAGGGTGGTAAATCAACTCCACTGTTTAATCTGAATTGTAAAGGAAATCCCCAAGTTGTTGAACCTAGTTTTTATTAAAACCTGGAGCACTGTCACCGTCTCACTGACCTGGAAGCTACCGGACACCACTGCCTGTGATTACTGTTATATTTAGCCTATAGTTGTTTGCAAGTTTATGTTTCTGTATATAGAGTATTTGGTAATGATTGCTTTGTGTGCCCTGCCTTTCACAACAATCTTGAAAAGCAGGCAACACTGAGAGCACGTCCTCTCTAAACCTTGTAATTCAGAGGGGACATGAACCTTTGTCCCCATCCACACATGCTTGCACCATTTCTTAGAGGAAATTCTGTCTTTGTTTCAAATGAGATATAAGCCATTCTGTAAATTTTAAATGGGAATGGAAAAACATTATATATTTTTTTCTTTGTTGCTTTTGAAAAACAAAACAATGTTGGTCTGTAATTGTGTGTAATGTGTTTTTTTAAAAAGTTTCCATTTGTTTTAGCAACATAGCTAAAATAATTTGGATTGCTCTCCTTTTATGTAGGCGAATATAAATAAATAATTACTAATTTTTGTATGCCAGAAATAGCATGAAAATTATTCTCTGGTATTTTTTGAAGAAGTTTTGCCTATGAAAAGGTATTTAAGACAAACATATCACAGAATAGCCTTTATTTTTACTTGTACAGATAGCTATCTCATAGAGAGTATTAGTTTTGTTTTGGAAAAATGAATCATAAAGAACAACCTTTCTCTTGTTGAAAGAGTCTGTGTATTGAGTAACGCAGCCAAGTGACTTTCCTGAATTTAATTCATTTTGATTATCTACAAGATGGGACACAGGTTTAAAATATCAGATTGCTGATCCTGACCTTTGTTTGTGGGAAAGAAACTTTCCATAATTGCCTTGAGTTTGGATGATTTTCAAGGAACTGAGAATACTTGTTCCTTTATCAAAATCATCTGTATTCCAAGCAAAGACCTGATACGACCTTTTCCTCTATGGATAATTACAGGTGTCCTGCATACTATTTTATATGGTACTTAATTGTTTGGTTTCCAGGTAGAAATGTGGCACTGCATCCCACTTGGGAAGTTTCTTCTTTTTAAGGATGTATCTACACTACAGAGTTATAACACTTTGATGCCACTTTAGCTGGTATGGCCTCATGCTATGGAATTGTGAGAGCTGTTGTTTTGTAAGCCCCATAAAATCCTCTGCTGTATGTCACAGTAGTACAATAGAACTCTCTGAGAGTACTGCAACAGAACTCCCGAAACTAAAACTAAAACAAAAAAAAAACTAGGATTCTATAGGATGAATACATGGTAGTTAAAGTGGTATCAAAGTGCTATAACATGCACTGTGGAAAGTTGATTTATACAGCTTTTAGAGCAAAATACACCTCTTACATTGCAGATAGAAAAAAATAAGTCATTGGGCGCAGTTTCTGCTTAACTAGTTTCTATTTACCCTTGAGGGTAACCCCCAGAATCTAGAGATCTTTCAAGTCGAAGGTCTTTTCCAACTCTGCTCCCTAGAAACATGCTGGACTGGATACTCTTAAATGTAAAGTGTATGCTTGTTACCAGTCCAGCTAAGATGAAACATAAAGGAAATGTTGAGACAAAAAAAAATAGGTAGTTTAGAATAGGTAAAGTCCAGAACTAATCAGAGCTTGAAAAAAATCATTTTTGGATTACATTCGAAAATTCTCCAGCCAGTGTGGTTCATTGTGTGTGTGTCTCTTTCTCATGAATGGAATGCTATGCTTTGTTTTTCTTTGGAAGCCAGCATGACTTTTTCTAGACTAGGATTCTGGATTCTCATACTTCAGAATATGTTTTTTGGTGCTTGTGTTAACATTCATTTCTAAAGAAAAATCAGAATCTTATTACAGAGAGGCTGCCCAGAAGAAATAGACATTTGACATGAAGAGTTCAACTTGGTAGTGTTACTAGCCTTCTGCCTTCACCCAGTGCAGGTGTTATACTCTTGCCTTTTGGGAACAGGAACAGAACAGGCTGCCACTCTCATGTCTCTCCTCAGTGCAAATCTTTGGCAATAACAGTGAAGTAGCATTATATCTTCACCAGTGTTAACTGTGGCTAATATTAACCAAGATTAACTTTGAGCAGAGCTTGCAAATCTGTTACAGATTGTTGTTTCAAACTTCCATTGAAAATTAAGTTCTGTTAATATTAACCATGCTTATCATCCATATAGCTGTAATACTACATTATGTGTAACATTGACAAGAGAGGGGAAAGCAACATACGAGCTATTGATTCACAGCCAGTCACTTGACTATAACCAAGTGGCATGCTATCTTCCATCTGTACTGGCCTTTAACTTAAATTACAAGATGACTGTTTAACAGAAGGATAAAATGTATTGCCACCTTTTTCCTTTTCAAAACTATAGGTGAATGGAGCGAGGCCCTTTACCCCCTGCTGACAACACTCACCGACTGTGTGGCCATGATGAGTGACAAAGCCAAGAAGGCCATGGTTTTTCTCTTGATGCAAGATAGTGCCCCTACAATAGCTCTTTGCTTAAGCCTTCAGTACCGGAGAGATGTTGTCTTTTGCCAAACTGTAAGCAAGAAAGTAGAATTTGTTTGTTAGACTTTGGATATGGGTGTTGCTGGGAAATATTCAATTTGAGAAACAGTGAGAGTGTTTACATGTTGCTTAATGCTTAGGGTAAAATACATTTTACACACTTTGGTTGGTTTGCCAGCTGCAGTCTCTCCTAGACTTAGCATTGTCACATATATTCACACTCCAAAGTAGCATCCCATTTGGATTGCTGTAATGCAGTAAAAGCCAGTGGTGTCCATGTTGATAGGGTGGTGAATCGCCTCCAAGTTTTAGTGTGATCTTTAAAGAACTATCCAGGGTGTTGATTTCTATTCTCCAAGTAAGTTGAGCACCTTGGAGAGCTCTCTTAAAGTTCAGAGTAAAACCCAGAGTGGATTCACAACCAATGATATATTGAGCCTGCCACAGCTGTAATGTTGATGTATGCGGGCCTGCCTTTGATAACTCATATGTCATGCAGCATGCTTGAAATAACTTATTGATTTGGCACTGAATGTGCAGAATGTAGCTCACCACTATTTAAACAATAATGCTGGGTTCTGATCCACTTCCAGTGCTAGCGCTAACTTTTGAAACCTTTATGACTTAGGGCCAGCATGCTTCAAGAACCATTTACTCCTGAGGTCTTTCTCAGAAACTCTGCTTTGGATTTGAGGATCAAGCAGATATTGACCTCAGATAGGGTCTTTTGAGTGATGACACCCTGTCTTTGGAGTTCTCTGCTCAGGACAGCTCACTTGGCCCTGATTGTCTTTTCAAATAATATTTTCCTTTTTACCACAGACTTCTTCTTGCTTGCCTCAAGTTTTATTTGATATTCACATTTATTTTTACTGTTGTTTTATTTTTAATTATTTGATTTGTTTGTTTTTATATGGAGGCAGTGGGAAAAGTCATTGTGAGAACAAATTAAAGTTAAAGAATGGAATATAAATTTAGGAAATCAATACAGTATTAGTCTAATGAGAGTGAAATAGCCAGTTATAAAATTGGATTGGGCCTTCTGCTTCTGCATCTTAACAGCTGTGTCACATCTGGTGGTATGAAGGGAACATAGCAGTCTGAACACACAGGGAAAATATGTGATATCCCCAATAGTGTTCTGCATATAGCTAAACAAAACAACAATGATGAGTAAAGCCAGGAACTACCCTTCTAGAAGCAGCCTGGTGTGTTGTTATGAGGATTTTGGAAAGTCTAGGCAAACAGACTCAATTACATCCTTTCTATATTCTCTTCTGCAGCTTACAGCCCTTATTTGTGGTTTTATTATCAAGCTGAGGAACTGCTTGCACGATAATGGATTCCTGAGGCAGCTCTACACCATTGGCCTGCTGGCACAGTTTGAAAGCCTTTTGAGCACTTATGGTAAAAAAAAACCACTGAATGGGGCAAGCATTGGAATATCGTTTATGACTTTATTGAATTCAGTGCAGTGCATTGGTAGAGTGCATGCTTTGCTATTCAGGAGTGCAAAGTATTTTAGAACAGAACCTTGCAGCAAAGTTAGATTTTATATATGTAACAGTTTATGATATGGTGTATGTAAAAGCAGAAAGATGTGTTTTTATGTTGGTGTACTTTGTCCAGATCCAGAAATTCTGCAGTTAGCTCTGTGCACACTGTGTGTTTCTGAAACATCAACAGAGCAGCTCTCCATTTGCCCCCTATCAAACCAGTTTTAAAACTCAAGAGAATTTTCAAAATAGCTTCCAAGAGCTCCATTAAAAACAAAAGTTTAAAAAACATCTGGGCACACTCACAAACCTTTGTATGTAATGAAGTTAATTTTTTCTGGAAATGTGTTCTTTCAAATAGTGACTTCACTTCCCTCATCCCCCTTTAGGAGAAGATGAGGTAAAGGGTCCTTCAGGATCACATCAACTACTTGGAAATAGCTCTGCTGGCTGTATTTTGAAACAAATTACAGGGAAGACTCTTGAGTAGATTCCCCAACTGCAGTAGGGAACATATCTAGGAATGTACAAGAAGAATAGAGATGTTAAAAAATTTCAGCACTGTCCAAGAAGTATGATTAAAATTTATCTGTTAGATAAGGTATCTGATAGCATAATAGGATGACTTGGAAGCAAATTGGCTTGAAATAAATTAATGCTACAGCTAGTTAATGATGGTTAGAATGAGAATGACAGAATTTACTTCATAAAAAGTATTTTTAAACAAATGTGAAATGTAACTTGGAAAAAATTACAACATTTTAAATTCTTAATATCCCCTCTTTCTTTGACATTTGTGCCAAAGTTCTATTTCAGTGTAAAGAAGTTACATTTCAGCAAAATTATGTATTTGGTGAGAAATATGAAAACGTTTGTTGAATACATATCACATTCTTATACTTGACACTAAGGCCTGTGAAAGCTATTGTTAAAAAAAGCTTTCACAGGCCTCGGCTTAGGACAAGAATGTGATGTATATTAGCTACATCTGCATTACTGTTTTACATTTTCTGTCCTTTGTAAAACATAAGGGGTAAATGTTAAGCCCTTGATTCAAGTGTGTAGATTTTTGGAGTTGAACTAAAGTTGGGAGCATTATTTTGTGTACTGCATAAGTTACTTCAAATGAAGCTGTGCAGAATGTGGCAGGGCTAGGACTTTATGTTAAAACTAGCATTGTACATAGGATTTCCAATTCAGTTTGGAGCCTCATTTGGCAATTCAGACCTGGGACTCATGAAATGGTCCAGATCAGTCAAAACTCAACCCAGTCTGGAACTTCTTTCAAAGTGAATGTTGACACATTTTCTGGTAGACCGAGTATCTCATTCCAAGACTTCTGAAATATGCATGCTTCATAGTGTTTTCTGCTGAAATTCTCTTCCTTGATTCATACTGAAGAAAAATTTTTATCAGTTCAATTCCTTGAGTCAGACACTGGATCATGGTTGGTTAATGGCTGTGGCCTGTGTTTTGGAAATTTGCATAAACTGATCACTGGAAGTAATGCTTGGCCATGTTTCTTGTGATATTGCTTATAGAAGTCTGAAAATTAAGTACAATTCATCTTCAACAGTTGACTCAGGAAAGAGAAATCTTCCAACTGCCATTTTGAAAACTATGTTTATAACTTTCTTGGTTTTTTACACAATGACATAATATTTGGACATATGGTAGGCCCTGAAGAGATTTTCAAGCAGATGACTTCAAGTTTTTTTGTGCTCAGAACTTGAAGTTTCCTGTTTTTCCAAAAACAAAAACACTTCTTAAAAGTTGTTGACTGGTCTTGAAATGCACCAAAAGAAGAACTACGCTAAGGAAGAGCAAAGACAGTGAGGCAGACAGGTAGGCAGTCAGTGTTTGGGTCATCTCATGCTTCAAGTCAGGATGGTAGGCACAGAGCACCAACAAGCAAAGTCAGTTAAAGTTTAACTGAGAATCAAATATCATAATAACATGACAACTTACTTTTGCTTAAATACTACCAGCAGTCCAACTGGTGAAATTCACTGAGTCGTTTTAAAGGAACAGGGCAGGGGTGGATTGCAAATCCCAGCCACCTGAGCCAGCATAACCAGTGATGAGGACTTTTGGAGTCCAACAACATATTGAGGGCTGCATGATTGCTACCTCAGAAATAGAGGGTGAAGAGATGAGAGGCTTTGCTGGCAATCCAGTGGATGAAATCCCGCTAACAAAACCACCTGATCTCCCATAAGACATTTAGTGATCTCAGCTAGTGTTAAAGAGTTTAATGTCATGGCTACATACTTATGTCTTATTAATTTGTTTGTTTGCTTGCTTGTTTATTCAGTATCCTATCTTTCTTCCAATGTGAGATTCAAGGTGTCTTACAACATAAATTAAAACAAAATACAGCCAAAACCAAGCAGTTACACTATTAATGGAAAATCTAAAAACAATTAAAACACACTATTATATTAGAACCAAGCACTGATTTTAGAAATGTGACAAGAAAAGGAGAAACAAGTGCATGTCCAATTCTGAAGCAGCCGGTTAGTGGCCTTTCTGAATAGTAGTAGTAGTAGTAGTAGTAGTAGTAGTAGTAGTAGTAGTTGTTGTTGTTGTTGTTGTTGTTGTTGTTGTTCTAGGCCTGCTGGTAGAAAGAGCAGAGAGGAGACTAGCCCAGCCTCCAGCTGAAGAAAAGCCTGGAAGCAGCTTCTGAGAAGACCTTCTCTTCTAGAGTTACTTGCCTATGCCTCTTGGTGGGAATGGTAAAGTGGGAGCTGCCCCCTCCCCAAAATTCCTGCCCTGTAGGTCTTGCTTTCTGGCTGCTGGGACTTCTGGCTTCTTAGGACCTCTGTCCTGAACAAAATGACTTGGTGGTGCCTCCAGGTGCTTGTGCAGGTTGCTGATGCTGTAATGACCTGTCAGTTTATTATTTTACGTTTTCTGCCTACAATGAAAACCAGGATCTACTCCTAGCAATCCTAGAATCTACTCCCAGCTCAGAACAGTCTCAGATACTGTTTTTTCTTTTTACTGGCGACTCAGACCCTCTGCCTTCTATCTCAGGGGCTGCCTCTGTGTTACCCTGATTACTGCGGGTCCCGTGAGGGACACCTAAATGCGCTCTCAAAATATCAAAAGGTGGGGAAATTAGCACAGAGCACAAGTTAGCAAAGCGAGAGGCAGGGCAACGGAGCGGAATCTTTTACCCAATGTCTATGGGGTCAGGCCAAGCCAAGAAGCAAACCGGAGTTTAAGAATAATTGTGATCTTTATTAAAATACAGACAAACAGTATATGCACCACATTCACACAGATAACTATGGAAAAATAAAGACTGGAGTGGGACAGAGGAAATTTTAAGAGGGATTGTTGATTTGGGAAATACTAAACCTGTCCTGAAGCCCGGGTAGATCACTGCGAAAGTTCGAAGGTGCGTAGTCTCAGTACGTGGGACTGAAGGGACAGCTTGCCAAACAAAGTGGCAGCAAGGCGAGATGGAAGTCCAGAGCGATCTGAGAAAGGTTTTGGAATCAAGGGCTTTTGTAGGGAGAATGTAGGCGTAGGTCAGTCCGTATTTAAGGAAAAACAATGAGTTTGGGGCTGGAGACAAAGCCTCCAAAAGGTCAGAATTTAGCATGATTGAGTTAAGTCTGAATTGACAAAGAAATAGACAGTATGCAAATGAGCAGTGCTTGACAGTTGAGAATTCAGCTTGCCAAGTTGCCTGCTTGGGGCAGGGAGTTCTTTGTGAGCAGCGTGCATACCTAATAGCATGTTTGCCGAGAGGTCTCCTAAAGCATCAGGGCGGCTATGTTTGGCCAGCCTGTATTGTTTAGAATATTGCAGCAATTATCGGCCGTGCCTGTCTTGCGAGCTTGTCCGGTGGTCTCGCAGACATGTGAAGAGAGAGGTGGTGGAAGAGAGCTGAATTATTGATATCAAAATGATATCTGACATCCCTTAAGTCAGGGCTGGGCAGCGGCCATAACATCTGTCATAATAGGGCTGCTCTTGCTGCCTTCTGCCTCTCTCTGATCATCAGGATGAACTAGGTACCTCCTGACAGTAGAAGCAGATTTGTTCCCACTGCTACCACTCTGAGCCCTTTCTAGTTGTGTTGGGATAAAGCAAGCTTGCTCTCACCACTACCAAAACTACTGTGCCTTTGAAGACTTACTGAGGATGAAGACAAACTGTTCTGCCTTCCTCTATCCCTAGTGGCACCATGAGGATTTATAGTACTGATATGGATATGCCTCAGGATTGATTAAGTTAAACTAATGATCAGATGAATAGTAGTAAAAATAATAATAATAGTTAAAACCATAAAATGTATAAGTTTAATGAGGAGATCTAATAGAAATTGAGTTTATTAAGTTTACTGTATTTGCTGATGTAGGACTCACTTTTTTCCTGAAAAATACTGTTTGAATAGTATTTGCCAGTGTATAAATGGGGTATGTCTTACACACAGGTGTGTTTTGTATGCTGGCAAATATTGTATTTGCTTTCTCAGCCAAATGGACTACAGAGTAATCATATTTGCTTTGCTTAACAATATGAATTAAATGATCAGTATCATATTATTTGTGTTTTGTTAATTAAATAAATGTGCTTGTTGACAGGCCAAAATTGCATATGTGCTCACATTTTTGCACAATTGTGTGCAGAGAGAGAGAGAACAACTAGAGATTTTTAAAAAATGAATCAGAAAGTAAATCAGACACCTAACCACAACTAGGTTGGGGTGTGGTGATGGGAGAATAATTTTCACTACCTAAAACACAAAGAGACTCATAAACAGATTACTAGTCAAAATAACAAATTAGCAAAAAGCAAATAGACGATTAAGAAAGGGTATTCAACAAGACAAAAGAATAGGCAATTAAAAGAAAGACATACAGAGAGACCTAACTCAGATGACAATCAACCACCCAGATTCTCAGTACACTCTTTTAGTGACCTGCTTTAACAGTTAAATTTATGAAATAAATGTGGAGATACTGGAGATAATTTACTATGCAACTCAGTGCCTCACACAAAACCTTCCTGTAAATACTGTGTTTGAAGAGTACCTCAGATTCTGTTAGAGCTGTACGTGAACAAAGTCCAACTCTCCTCCTCTGTTTCCACATCGCACCACCTTGATATTTTCCTTATGTTGGAGACACAGTGCTGAGCTTTTATTTCTTACTGTAGTGACACAAATTTGATTTGGTATTCTGCCAAATGGGTTGCACAGCCTTAGTTAAGCTCCATTTTCTTCCTGAGACTAATGTGTTTGATGCTTAAACCATGTTAGTCTATCAGTCCCATGTCCTGTGGGGGTGCAGGATTGACCCATACTTCTGGCCTCACCCAAGCCATCAAGTCATCTTGCTGGCCTTGTCTTCCAATATTCACAAGTTGAGTGTGGTTGTCTTCAAACATGTGAGCAGCTGCTTCCCTGTTCTTTTGTAGACAACCACAATCAATGTGTGGGTATTGGAGGAATTGTTTAGTAAAAGATCCTTCTTTGGAGTACAACTCTCAGGATCCCACAGCCAACTGTTTCCAAGCTCTGATTGGAGGGCTGAGCTACCACGGGGAAGTGGCATCAGGGCAGGGCCAGCAGGATCTCAGGAATATCCTTCATGTCGTGAACATGTGAGTAGGGCTATTGTTCTTTGATGCCAGGTTTTGAGAGAGGCAGATGCTTTTTATAACCTTGTTCACACTTTCTTCCTTTAGGTGAAGAGCTGGCAATGCTAGAGGATATGAGTGTGGGGATAATGGACTTGAGGAATGTAACATTTAAAGTAACTCAGGCCACGTCAAATGCATCTGCTGACATGCTGCCAGTCATCACAGGAAATCGGTAAAAAGAACAAAGGGGGCGAACCGGGAAAAATACATCTGAAGGCATATCCTGAGAAATAAGACACTTGCAGAAGCAGGAAGTTGGGCAAACAGAGCCTTTTACTACATAGAAACATTTCTGAAGCTGGTTTTAATATGCGTTAAACCGTTAACTTGCTCATTTTAACTAGGAAGAAAAGGCTAGGAAAATGGTCCAAAATTCATTTCATTTCATTTATTTCTTAGAATATTAGAGTCTATGAGTATATCTAAAATATCTAGATATTGTCATCTCAGAGGCAATTTTGGAAGAAGAATAGTGTTTATAATCAAATATTTTTCCTAGTAAATATAATATATATGATGTGGGAAACAGATTGGCCTTATTCAATATTGTTATGATTATTTACACACAGAAGCTGAAGACATTGCCTTGTGGTCCATCTGTTGGAAAACGTGATGGCAACTTCATATACCAAAATGCAATTTTATTTTGTGTTTGCATATTAAGAGGAAATGCTGCCTTTTTCATTGTTCTTTTTGTGTCATTCAAAATATTGCAATAATAAAACATTTCCTTTCTGTCCCTGAATGTGAAAAATATTTCACCTTGTGGAACAATAAATTCAAGTAGAATATGAACACCAGAAAAGGATTGTAGAACTTGACTGACAACAAATTTGTGGTGGCAAGGCTTGCATACTGGTAGGCAGAATAAAGGAACCTCCTCAGGCAATAGTTGTGAGATGTCATGAAAGGACAACAAATCATTAGTTATGAAATTTGCTATTTTTTAGCAAACTTTTTAGCTATATTTTTAGCATCACACTTTTTATAAAAAAGTTCCTTGACAGTAAAAAAAAAAAAAGGCTTTCTGATCTGTAATCCTTGTTTAACTGTTTTTTTTTCTGCTTTAAATCAGTGATGGATTTAATGTGCGAATTCCATTGCCAAGCACTTTGTTTGATGCGTTGCCTCGTGAGATTCAGAGTGGCATGTTACTGCGAGTTCAGCCTGTTCTCTTCAATGTGGGAATCAATGAACAACAAACCTTAGCAGAGAAGTACGTATATATGTGTATTCTAAATTTTTCAGATGCTTTATGCTGAAGTTAGATAAATTGTTTTGTCTTCTTCCTTGGACTATATTGATTGACATGTATAACTAATTGAACTGCTTCTTAGTTATACAAATGATGGCTCAGGAATTGATTGGATGACATCAAGTTCCCGTTTTAAGCATTGACTATATATAAGCTTGCTTTATTTCAATTGCTTATCTTGTTTTCATTCTTCATAACCTTACTGCAGCTACTATGTAGTACAGAAATTCGATTATTATACTTCAGGCTGCAGTTACACCAATATATTCATGGATTGTATTGTTGCTATTAATACAGTATTCATTGCATGCCTTTATTAAAGTGACTTGACCATCCTCAAACAGAGGCCTGTTACTATGCCCTTGAAGTCCATCTGCTCATGCTATCATGGCCCTCAGGATGACGTGTAGGAAGCCTTTATTTGATATTACCAGTGCAAAAGTACTTGTAAGTTGCAAATTTGATCATCTGTGTCCATGCCTTATTATTGAGAAGCCATCACCCTTCATCAAATATTTCAATTGTTTTTATTTTATTTATATTTTATTATTCTAGGTCACATTTAAAGTGGCTTGTAGAAAATATAGTGGCCTGAATCCAGCCTTACTGCTGCTTAGAGAGGATCCCTTAAAATCAGTGGGACAAATTGGTCATGACCAGAACTCTGTTGATATCTGTGCATGTACTGTAAACATCACCAAATCTGGATCCAACTGAGTATAAATCATCACAAAATGCAATCTCACAAGAAAAGCAACCTTTTAAAACAGCAATATGTCATTATACTAGAGAACACTACTGTGGTGGGCCCTTTATTCTCCCTCAGACTGGTGTGGCAGTTCCAATCCAATATGCTCCAACTCTACCCTTTTATCACAACCTTTGTGTAACAGAGCTAGAGTTTAAGCTAGCATGTTTCTTTATTACAGTGACTTTAGATAACTCAGACTGAGTCAGTAGTTGTAAAACTACCTGTAAAATTTATTATAGTGGCAGTTGAAATAAAATATTTTGCTAGAGTTCAGTTGTAGTGCAGTGGTGATACGTTAGCAGTTTAGCTTCTGACAGACTTTGCCATTCAATTTCTGCTTCAAACATCAGTTCCCAGTGTTTTTGCCTCAGCTGCTTAATCACAACCCAAACCACACTGTCTTTGGCTAGTTCTCACTGAAGACTCCACACACGTTGCCTCATATAGAATTCCGCTCATCCATAAGCCCCTCCCACACATATCACTGTGCTAGGTTTCATTCTTGAGGTTTGATTCCTGTTGCCTAGCAACCAGTCGTCATGTTGTACTGGCGTTCCAAAAAGCTAACCCTTAAACAACTTCATCACAACTACAGTCTATGAGATTTTGCAGCGTGAAATAAAAAATGTTGGAGCTTGAAGGTGCTGTCCTAGCTTTCCCTGTTCAGAAGGTGTTAGAAGTTTGCAGTGATGTACTTCTTTCTTAACATGTCCTTTTTGTTTTTTAAAGATTTGGAGACACCTCATTACAAGAAATGATTAACATGGAAAGCTTAGTACGGCTGAATTCCTACTTTGAGCAGTTCAAAGAAGTTTTACCTGAAGACTGTAAGTGTCAAATATTCAGAATTTAAATTGAGTAGTAACTTGTCTGGATACAATGAATTTATTCAAATGGCGAAAGGTTCCATCTGAGTGCACTGAGATTTTCTCCTGATTTCAGGAAGTATATTTAGCAGTATCTGGTGAAATAAAAAAAAAGTCTTCCGTGTGCTGTGCATAGAAGATTAACATATGGATTTTAAACATGCATGTGTGGCCACACACAAGATGTTGTAGACAGGACTAGACAGGACTTCAGTGTATGTTAACAAATGCAAAGGAAGAGAGGGTAATTCTGAATTTTCATGACTTTCTAGTTTGATTTAGTTAAAGAACTGGCATCATAGTGCATGTAGCATGTGCTTAACTGAAGTTTGTCACAAGTCGAGAATAAAATGGGGAGACTGTCATCAGGGTCTAATGTGAAGGATAAAACCAGTCCACCTCCAAGCTGCTTATCGCCCCATAGCCTCTCTCCCAAAACACCTTTTTTATGGCTGGCTTGGTGGACTGCAGGAGAGGGGACGGAACTCTCGGTAGGCGAAATGTATAGTGCAGCTTATCCATGACCTCATTTTGTTCTCCAAGTCAGACTTCCCAAAAAGAACATATAATTTGATGAATGAAGGAATCAAAATAACAGCAAGCATCTATTTTAGGCCTTTTAGAGACTGAAAAGATATTTGACAGAGAGGAGCAAATTTTTTTAGAAGTAACTGGTGAAAATTGTATACGTAGTTGGAAATTATATTGTCACTGAATCAAGATTTGTAAATACTAATTTTAAAATGATAACTTTTATGTAAATGGATTTTCCTTCTGCTTGGCAAGAGGCAATAGACAGAGATGTCCTTCAACTTCAGCCTTTTTGCCACTTTCATTTCAAGTCTAATGACAGTAGTAAAGACTAACCCAGAAATAAAGATTTTGACAAACATCTAGCCATCTGTAAGTGGAAGAACTCCTTCCATCTGCAGAAGGCAGCTGATCCTTCTGTAGATGCTGATGGTAGAACAAGAAGGAGATGATTTCCATTGATTCCCCCCAGCTCTCTATCCAGCATAAAAGGTAGTGCTGAGTGGTAGAAACAATGGAGAAATCAGCAAAATTTTCCTCCCACCATTTCCACCAATTTCTGAGAAAATCTTGAGCTTCCAGATGAAGATTTGAGCCACTCAAAAGGCTCCCATGGAAGTTAAAATGAAACCTGCACAGACAGTCTTTGGCAAGTTCTAACAAAACTAGTTTGTTTGTTAGAAAACAATTTAAAATCTAATTTATGAATTAGAAATGGTTGTTGCTGTTGTGTGCTGTCAAGTTGTTTCCAAATTAAGGTGACCCTAACATGAACTATCATGTGGTTTTCTTGGAAAGATTTGTTCAGAGGGTCATTGCCCTTGCCTTACTCTGAGGCTGAGACAGTGTGGTGTGCCCAAGGCTTGTCAAGCCCTGTCAGTTTCTATGGATGAATGGGAAGCCCTCACAGTTGTGGTCCAGTGCTCAAAGCACTATGCCACACTGCCTCTAGAACTAGACATTGTTGTTGCTGTGTCCCTCGAAGTCATTTCTGACTTATGGTGACTTTAAGGTGACCTATCATGGGGTTTTCTTGGCAAAATTTGTTCACAGGAAGTGTGACAGGCCCTTTATTCTCCCTCAGGTTAGTGTGGCACTGGCAGTTCTATAAGGCACCCTGCCAACTTAGTTTATGGGAAGCCATTAAAATACTCTTGCGAAAAAAGAAATGCAAGCACAGAGAAACTGCGTTTACTAGTCAGTAGTCTGATAAATGTCTGAAATATTTTGCTGTTTTTCTATCTTCTTCCTGTTTAGCTTAAATTATCTTACAGGGGTTATTTGTACAACAGTCACTGATAAGATGCAATCACACTTTCAGACCTTGAGCGGGGGACTTCAAAGTTGAATGGATAGGTAATATAATTACTCAAGAGATGTATCTACCAGTTAAAAGAGAGAGAGAGGGCTGACTTTTCTAAACGTTACATGTGGTTGTTCTCATACACAATGGTGTTGCTCTTTTGTTCTCACCTTCTTAGGTCTACCTCGATCCCGTAGTCAAACGTGCCTCCCTGAACTTTTGCGATTTCTTGGACAGAATGTACATGCAAGGAAAAATAAGAATGTTGATATTCTTTGGCAAGCTGCTGAGGTATTTATGATGGTTACCTCCTTTAAGCACTCTTTTGGTGGAGAGATGTCAGCCATGAAGTTTGTCATACTCCAAAACATGTCTGTAGTGAAATGTAACTTATGTAGGCAAGCAGAAAGTAGTAGTAAGGACTAACTCAGTATTTTAGTTGCTGTAGTGCTGTGCTGTACCAGTATTTCTGTAGGTCAGGGATACACAATTAGTTCAGTGGCAGTTGCAGCTGTCCTTTCTTTATGGTCTGTCTTTGAAAAGGCTGGGAAGAAATAAGTAAGTATGCTGAAACTGGACTGCCATGGCAAAGTGCTACATTTCCACCATTAGAGAAAAGCAGCAATGCCAAGGTAACCTGTTTTACCTCTTTTGATAGTTCAGCTACAAGACAGCCCTGGATAAAGTTAGAACATTTGCTGCTGATATCACTGCCTTTGCTATAGTGGCAGCTGTTTGGTGTTTCACAGTGTGCCGTGACAACATAACAGGCATTATGAATTGCTAGCATTACTGCTCCTCTCACTGCTTTTTGCTTTGACCACGTAGGGAGACCAGGAAAGGAGGAGTTGGTTTCTAGGAAAGTTGCAGGACAACGTTGGAAGGATGTGAGGGTTTGCAGCCTTGTTAGCTCCACTCTTTTTGAGAAGAAGATCCAATGTGCCATTTCTTTCCTTCTTGAAGAATATATGCTAATGCCTGTTGGCAGGACAGAGTCTCACTGTGTATTCTTTAAGCAATATGCAGCAAGAGTAGAGTGTAAGAGTGGCAAAACACCCAGACTGAACTCAGTAGTTGTGGAGTATCATCATTGGAAGTTTATGGACAAGATGGAGATCCACATAAATGTCTTTTCCCCCTTCATGTTCTGCTGTTGTCGTTTTTGGAAATCCTGACTGGAATATGTCCACCTAAGGAGTTTTATTTCTAAACTCACATCATTTGTAAATTGATATAAGGCTGATTAAAACTTATCTTCCTCAACTCCACTGACATCCCATCTCTATTGTTTGTAGAGTTATTCTCTTTAACACTTCTGGAGTGGCCATATTCAATCCCTTCCCTTACATCAGGGGTGGCTTCCATTGACATTGGCATAGCAAATCTGTTCCAGGTTTTAATCCAGATGTTAAAAGCACTACGGAGGGTGCTGAAGGTGAAGGAACTGTTTTGGGGATAGGGTTCAACACTTTAGATAGTTCATTTAAAGTTTAGACTTAAAGAAAGAGCAGATTCCCCACTTCAATAGCAATAGCAGTAGCATGTGTATTTCTATACCGCTTATCAGCTAAGTGCTCTCTAAGTGGGTTACAGTGTGTTAGCTAATTGCCCCCAATAAGCTGGGTACTCATTTTACCGACCTGCGGAAGAATGGAAGGCTGAGTTAACCTGGAGCCTAGTTGGATCCAACTCATAACTTTGTGGCTGCAGTACCAGCATTTAACCACTACGCCACCAGGGCTCCCTGCAGGGGAAGCCACCAGCGACCACTGGCTTGCATTAAAATGGAACTGATTGCCTATATTCTCCTCTAGATTTGCCGCAGACTAAATGGAGTCCGGTTTACAAGCTGTAAAAGTGCCAAGGATAGGACTGCCATGTCAGTGACTCTGGAGCAGTGTCTGATATTGCAACATGAACACGGCATGGCCCCACAGGTCTTCACACAGGCCTTGGAATGCATGAGGAGGTAAGGCTGGATCTGAGCAATGGCCACATTTCTAATCCTGGAGCCATGTAAACTGCAGATGGATGGTTCTCTCCATCTTTCATGGGGATAGTTATATAAGAAATATAACTATCAAGGAAGAATAACTACATGGACTACAGCTGTCTGACATACTTAGTTTTTTTACAGTGTCATAAAATGTGTTTTTTAAAGAAGCTCTTCCAATGAAGAAAATACGTTGTATGGTTTTTCAGCTCTTATGTGGATTCATAACTGTGGCACAAAGAAAAGTATCAAAGAGCATGCAGTTTTGCTGCTCTACCAGTTTGAAAGTTTTGTTAACTGTGACATTGCCTTGTTTGCTGTTTTTCCATTGTCCCTCGATGTGATTTGCATAATTATTTGCTGTCTGAAGGATACACATCTGCAGGTTGCATTGGTTTGCTATGCTTCTTCCTCAAGCAATACAGTTTGCTCCTTCAGCAAATTGTCATTATGAGTGTTTCATGATAGAGCAATCAAAATGCATCACAACGTTTCGGTGTACTCATTATCAGTTAAAACGTTTTTTGAAACAGCAGATATGACTGCAAAATTTAATGCTTTTTTTAAAAAAAATACAAAATCTTGTTCACTGTTTTTCAATACATTGTTTCAAGCACTGCTGAAAAGCTCTTATTTTACATACTGAAAAAGAAAGGATAAGAAATCCAGTTTTAGTCTTCATTCGTGTAATTTAACACTACTGTGGAGTCCTGTTTTCAACATTCACTCTTGCTGAATGTACTGTACTGTGTGTCTTCTCTTCAAATTCTCAAAAGTGTTCAATTCTCTTATCCTTTCTGTATGTTTTTTGCTATTTGACCCTTTCTAAATCTTCAATGGTCTTTCTAACCTTCTTATTTCAGCAAATGCTGCAAGCTTTTGAATATTCCGTAGGTTGTTCTATCTGAAAAGGAATTCCGTAGTGTAGAATCACAATAAAATGCAGCTGGCTGCCAACTGCCTGATTAAAAAATGTTACATCTAAATGTGGAAGACCTAAAACCTGATCAAATGAATAGCCATTCAATTTAATAATACTTCATATATTTATTATTTATTTAGAGTATTTATACCTTGCTCTTCAGCAACAAAAGCTCTCAGAGCAGCTTACAAATTGTTAATTTGACAGTCCCCTGCCCTCAGGCTTTCAATCCAGTAATATTTGCTACAGTTCTGACAGCGAATACAAACTAATCAAATATTAATCACTAATTTGAAGTCAAGTTGAGTTCACCTAGTTTTTTTTAGCCCAGTTCCAATCTGGAAGAGAAGTACCATGTTATTTTGCTTTGATCATTTAGAATAAAAACACTGCAGGGGTGAGGGTGGTGAGCACTGCCAGTGAATGTTACAGATTTTTACTGTTTTTACATCAGTGTCACAAAGCTGGTTCCAAATGAATCATGTGCTTTAGATTCCCTTGCAAGTCATACACATTGTTAATACAAGGCTGGATCTAACAGAGCATTAAGAGACCTTGCTACATGGTTGTGGTTTGGCACACAGGGTGAAATGGTTGCAGGGAAAGAAGATCCCTGATAGATGTTCACTCCTCTATAAACATCTTGACCCACTTCTCTCCCCCATCCCCTGAATTCTGGAAGTGGTTTTGCTTGCAAAAGTCAGAAATAATCCAGATTTAAGGCTACTCTGATGGTTCTTTCTTTCTCACTTCAAAATGTTAAAATTCCTTTGGGATCCTGAAAATTGAAAATGGGACCAGGAGAAGGTCAGAATCTTGATCTAGGTTTGACAGGAGGGAGACTTAAAAATAATAATGTTTAATAATGACTAATCTAAAAAAATTATACTGACCATTCATTCCTAATGGATGGTATTCCTGACTGGGGAAAAGATTTATTATGATCCTTTTAAAAAAAAGTTTTTTGTAAAAATATTTTTAAAACTAATCTGTTTCGGGGCTTTGCGTTTTTTAAAAAAGTCATTAGGCATTTAAATAGCTAGGTTATTCATCTTGCATTGAAGAATTCTTGAAAGGGTCAAATGCTACAATGGTTATTCATGTTCAGTTTTGCTTTTCAGAGATGTATTTCTTTGCAGCATGTAGAAGCATGGCAGAGCAGCATGGAACATTGCTTGGCCAAATGAGAAAATGAACATGGAAAACCATTTTTGTTCAATCTACATGTATTTATTTTCAGTAGACTACAGTATTCTTTCTTATTTTCTCTTTTTATTCTCTTTCTCTCTCCTTTATTCTGTAATTGTGCCTATTATTATTATTATTATTATTATTATTATTATTTTTAAAAATTGGCACACCTCCCTATTCTTTTACTTGTCATATTCTACTTTCTGTTACGGCTTCTTCCAAATTTTTCTTTCCCTGTTTTTGGTTTGATTTTGTGTTATTTTGCCACCTGCGTTTATTTTTTTCCTTCTCTTTTGGTACATCCACTGCATGTCTGTGTTCCTTTCTTCCTCTTATTTTCCTTTCTCCCTGAACTTCTTCCTTTTCACAGTATTGGAACACGCGAGGTAGTCACCCAGAAGAACTTGTGTGGCCTGGTGCCCATCCGGGATTTCAGGCTAGATCCCAGTCTTCTCTACTCTATTCCTTTACTAGCTCTAAGCCCCAATTTACTGATTGTGTGGCTATTTCTGAGCATTGCTTACCTGGTGGCCCGATTACGTTGCAAGTGAAGATGAGTTTTAAAAGCAAATAAAGCAAAAATCCAATGAAGTGCCAGAATTATTTATTGCCACCTGGTACCTATTTGTCAAAAGGAATGTCTCATAGCATTGTCTGCCAAGAATTATTATTATTCTGCCTTACAATTTTGTGTTTCTATTGTACTAAACTTGTAAATACACATCAAATTATTTTATGAAAAGGAATTGTATTGAACGCTTAAACTGTGGTTACGCTTTCAGTGCTTGTAACATAGTCTGACAGCGGCCAATTACCTCGGTACCTTAGCCGAACTGAAGATTAATTTCTCCTACCAAATATTTTTTCAGGCACCCAAATTCTGTGTCTCTTTCTCTCTGTCTCTATAATTACATAGTTTTGTTTCACATGTTTCATGTAGTATAGGGAAAGGAATTCTGTCTAAAAAGAATTTGTACCTTTTTTGTATATTCTTAAAAGTGTGTCATTCTTGCCTTTCATATTAATGTGATACAAGATCAAAAAAGGTGGGCGTTTGTAACATAGTTATCTAAACAGATCTGCTCACACACCTTTCTACTTTGATTTTCAAGCATACCTAAATTATTATGATGATCAGAGCTTATAATCATATATATGTTCCTTTCTCGTAGTTAGATCCACCACAACATATTACACCCATTTTAAAAATAATTAACTTGAACAGCAGTATACTGCATGCAATATACTTTCAGTATATTTATATACCTACTTTTTATTGTATCAAAAAGGGAAGAGTATGTAGAAAGTATAGCTTACTTATCATCTATAATTCTATTTACATTTCTTTGGAAAAATATTTTTATAGTATATATAATAGCACTATATGTTAATACAGACATTAAATATTGCCATAAAAATGCACCAATTCTTTTACTGTTAAACTTTAAATCTTAAAATATCTGAGAGATGCTTATGAACATAAGTGAGTGTTCCCAGGAAAAATTATACTAAAATTTCAGTGGGCAACAGAATTATCACTCACTTTCTATATTGTTAAATTTTTTCCCTCAAATGTGCACATAATCAGCATTCAAACAGCTTGTATGATTTTGTAGCTGTATTTAGTGAAAATAATTGAATATTAAAAAGCAGTAACAAAAATTAGACAAGTTTTCAAAATATCATTTTCTATTGTACTACCTCCCACTTGTGTTAATGTATTGGATCACATTAATTTTGACTGTTGACGTAAGAGGAGGATGCAGGCTTGACTGCTGATGTTTATGGCATGATTTGTATGTTACCAGAGTTGAATGGGAACTGCTTCTGTAAACAGAAGCTAGTGTGCTCCTGTTATCTTTGTTGCGAGCAGTGATTTGATTATCATGCCAACATTTCTTCTGCTCTGGATGGCAAAGACACTGGAGTGGGAAGTTGTCTGCCCCATGGGATTTATTCCTGCAGATGTTGCCAGAATAGTGTGTGATCTACCTTTGCTGGGGCAGGAGCCACAAGACTTAAATAATGGTAACATTATATAATGGTAAAAATAGATCCTGTGACAAATTTACTACAACGTATTGCAAGAGTTTTCCCTCCAGTCTAGCCATATTGAATGCCATCTGCTTCTATAATGATTAAGATGATTTCAATTTATTAGACACCTTTTTCTGAACAAGACTGAAGGTGTCTGACATCAGCAATACTTCATCTATCCATTGGAAATCTCCATTGGGTTGGGCCTTGCCTCTCAAACAAGAATAAGTAAAATGCAGAGCTCTGGATCACATGTATTTTGTAAGATACCGTATTCATATGAGGAAGTAATTGTAGGCTTGTAAGTAGCCAGTCATTCCATTAATTGCCTCAAACGGAAAGAAGCACTCAGGCAAGGAAATTTAATGTACCCCAAATTATTAATGGAGACACATGTATTAGCAGGAACAGCAGGTGGCTCCAATGTCAGTAGATCCATAGTCCTTTAAAAGAGCTACCCAATGTGATGAACTCAGTAATTTCAGTGCCTCAGACAGCAGATTAAAATCCAAAGTGCATTTACTGGAGCCACCAGCTGCTGGGGACAAGTTTATTTCTGAATGTTGTTTGCAAATCTTGGTTAATCTGTCCTTTTCTCTGCAATGTTGGAAGTTCCGGGCTAAATCCAGTGTTAGTCCTAACTAAAGGAAAATGCTTAAGTCCAATAAAATTCAGTGGGCCTGTTTTAGTGGCATTAATTGGCATTTGTCCAGAATAGGAATCATGTAGACATACAGATATTTTTAGACTGCAACTATTAGCAGTTCACATCTATAGTGATGCTGGCTAGAGCTGCTGGAAATTACAGAGTAACAACATCTGGAGAGCCACATGATTACAACCTTGATTAATCCCAGTGGAAGCTACTGTACATATGCAGAGATTTGTGTGTACATTAAAGTCCAAAAGAAATTAGTATTGAGTCAGATGAGTTTGGGTCCTCATCCTATGTACATACATATAAAGTAAACTGAATGCACTAAATCAGAAAATAAATACACAACTTTCCACTGTAAGAATGCTCAATCAAAATGTATTATTATTGATGCTATAAATTGTACTTACTACAAAATGGAAGTACAGTGGTTTGGAGGAAGGACAATAAAATAATTTACCAATTAAAATAAATCATATAAAATGTATATTATAGAATATCAGGTGAATTAAAGATGCCAGCTAGGCCCAGTTCTGTAAGAGTATGAATACTTAAAAGGTAAAGGGAATGTAAATCCTATTGATTGCAGTATGAAAGACATAATAATCTGTTTTCTGCTCCTGCAAAATCAACAGAACTTTTAAAAAGAGCTTGTGTGGCTGGATCTTGCCTTATGCTGCTCATGGAATAAATGATTATAATTCAAACCCCAGTGCCCCTTGGAAACAGCTGCTACAGTTTGACAAGGAGCATATTAAATGTTGCTGTCCTTAGTTTTAAAAATATGAATGAATTATATCTTAATTATGTGTTTGTCTTCTGCTTTTGCTCTGGCTTGAAACCACCTTCATTTTCTTTTGTTTTCTTCTGTGTTCAAAGGAGCCAAAGAAAGAAAATCAGAAAATATATTTTGATGGTCTAAATAATTTCCTGTATATCAAAATGATGTGCTTCCATGTACAGCCCTTTTTAAGCACTGTTTCATAAAATCTAATGGCCTTTGTAATGGATTTCAGGATTATGGTATATAAGTGCAATAGAGTTTAGAACCCGGGTTCTAAATCTTTGGCCCTCCAGATGGTTCGGACTTAAGCTCCCAGGATTCTTGACTGTTGCCCAAGCTGGCTAAGGCTTCTGGGAGTTGAAGTCCCAAATACCTGGAGGAACAAAGTTTGGGGACCACTGCTCTAAATGTTAAGATAGCCAATACTGTAGCACTGCTGGGATAACCTATAGTCTGTACTGGGCTGAGGCATCTCTCCCCAAAATCTGTGCTGCTCCCCCTGCTCTGTTCACAAGTTGTTACACTGCCAATCTCTTACCTGTGATTAAGGGAGCAGGCTGGCAATGTTGTCCACTCTTTCTCCCGCTCTTCTCCAATTTCTCCTTGAATGTTTCCCTTCCTTTCTCTTTGCCCTTCTTCTGCATTAAGCATGGTTTGGGGATAACAAGATTAATCCAGATTCCCTTAGTAAGGAAGATTTAAAGGTGGCTTAGAGTCCTTGGTTAATAAGGAACCTGGCTAGTCATAATGAGCATTGGTGACACTAACAGTAAACCATAAAGTCTGAAAATGAAGGGAGTAGGTATTTGTCCTGGAGAAGAGTGGAGAAGGGGCTGCACAAACTCATAGCCCCTCTTTATTTTCTAGGTTAGAAGCTTAGCAGCATTAAAAGTGCAATCAATAAATATGAGGAAAGTTTACATACCTAAATGTTGAAAACATCCTTGCATTTGCTTAATGGCTGGATATATGTAAGAAGATGTTTTTCCCCAAGCAACCAAATAGTGTCCAAGTTTCAGTGACTGTGATTGTTTTAGTATTAGTTGATTTTCTTCAAATATACTATTTATGCATGACAGGTTATTCTTCTGACCTTCAGTAAACCCCTTGCCAAACTATTATGGAGGGAATAATTGTTATTTAAAAGTATTTCATTAGAAAACAGCATTTTCTTTCATCATTGACAAGTGTTTCTGTGCAATAAAATGACATGTTGTGCCATGAAATATTTGAGAACATTGCAAAAAGAAACATGCATTGCAACTAGATACACTGCTTTTCAGAACTGGCAACTAGGCATAGCATGTCTCTATTTCATGCGCATCATTGTTGAGTGATCCACAACTTTTAATATTTGCAATGGCAAATTATTTAAGCACCCATTCAAGTACGTTAACGCTGTGAAATAGCCAGCTCATTTCATTACAGTTTAAATATTTGGGCTTTTTTTGTTTTTGTTTTTGTTTTGTTTTTACTGCTGTCATTTTGTTTTTGTGCTTGTCTTTCTCCCCAGTGAGGGTTGTCGAAGAGAAAATACAATGAAGAATGTTGGATGTCGCAAGTATGCATTTAATTCCCTGCAGCTGAAGGCTTTCCCCAAGTATTACAGGCCTCCTGAAGGAACCTATGGAAAAGTTGAATCATAGGATCACTGTGTCTTGTAATTAGTTGTTCCGTTGAAACACGTGGATACATTCAACTTTAGGACATGGACTTTGACAAAAATGTCAGAAATAATTTTGGAATGTTTCACTAGGTAATATTGAGCATGTAATTTTATTAAATTGGATTCCATAGGGAGAAAAAACTTGTAACATGAAAACAATGTGATGACTGCTCATGTAACTAGCCACTGGTGTATGTAAGATGCCTAAATATACTATACAACTGATTTCTTACCTATATGCCTAAATAAGAAAGATAATTCTCAGACTATTGAGGATTTAAGTAATGATATTTAGGTAGCTGCTTCATTCATTTTTTATACTGAATTGATTTGAGATTGAGACTTTCGTAATACTTTTTAAAACCTCAGAGTTGTAAATAATAAATAAATTGGATATAAGGCAGCTAGATAAGTATAAGAGGCATTGTAATGCAGAAGGAGTTAATACTCAATTTTTAAGACAGGGCAGCACAATGAATATAAACCCAGGAGCTTAGCATGTTTTATTTAATTGTAACACTATTGTGTACAGAATTTGTGATATACAAGGTCAGGAAATGACACAAACCCTAGGGCTTTTTTTTATTATTCTGAATTGGACCCAAGATACTTCTGTGTTTCAGTATCTTAGATGTCTATTGCTAATACACAATATTTGTAAACTCAAAGCAAATTAGATACACATGACAAAATATTGCATGTGACTACCAATATATGGAGATCTAGATGGCACTTGAGGTCTGCATTCTCATCTGTGTAACAGACCAGATAGACAAATGCATTATCGCCTGCACTTTGAAGCACCAATGAGGATTGCATAGGTTGAGTCACCTGCATATCTAGATCACCATATGTTTCCAATTCTGATCAGTTTGTTCCTCTTGTGCGAATTGCTCAGCTTACTGTATAGTACCATTCAGTGCAAGCCAAGATATGCATCAAGTAGGTCTTTGGATCCTTTCTTCTTCATGCATAGCAAGAACTTATGTAAGCTTACTTGCACAAGACAGCTGTTCCTTACATCTTTGTCTAAGTACCTAAATATTTCGCACATGGACAGCCTGTTCCTATGCAGAACTTAAGTGTTTTTAGCCCACTGAAATTGTTGTTTCTTATTTCCCTGTTCTTTTCTCATTCTAAAAAGGATTAAGTATAAAAGCCCCCTACTTTCTTAGGACATCATGTTACAAACAAATATCCAGGAGTTTGCCATAACTTTTCATTAAATTTCACCAAAATCATATCTGCTGCAAAGCATGACAAGTCTGAATTTCAGACTAACCTGATGATATTTTTATTTCTTCTTCCTCTTATTCTCCTCCTCCTCCTCCTCCTCCTTGTTCTTCCTCTTCCTCTTCTTTCTATCTTGCCCTATAGTATGTAACTGTGACAGCTTCTGAGAATGGTACGTAGGAAGAAACAGATTTCCTTTTAAAAATGCAGTGAATAATATCATTGTGTGTTTTGATCTTTAAAATGATCAAAAGCTACCATAGAGCCACTCTTTACAGAGAATGACATGAAATACCCATTTTAACACTGTAGCACCACAAATCCATGAATGCTTAGATAATACAGGTGTGCTAATTTCTTGACTACTCATGTATGATCAACAGCTTTTTGGAGAAAAAAACCTCTGTAAACAGATATATTCCAAATTGTAAATTAAGCATTAACTTACTTAGTCTTCTGTCAAGTCCTTTCAGTCAAAATTATGATCATCAAAGATTTTCACTTACCTTCAACGGCTGTAATCTGCAACAGTTTTCTTCAGTTTTAAATTCCACTGAAATCAGTGGATTTACTTGCAGGTCTTGAGTATCGCCAGCCTTCTAATGAAAATAGGAAATGCGGTTTAGTTATTCTCAGCAAACTGGGCACCTGGTTGTACATGTGACATTTTCTAAGTGTATTTTGCTTCTCCCTGCTACTTACGTTTGCACTTTGATTTCTTGGAGATTTTCAGATGTTTACTCCAGGTCCACAGACATTTGTTTCACCATTTGCTTTTAGGAGCTTAATGGCTGAGTTGTGTTATTCCATGTCTTAGTCATTATTATGCTGAATTTCATTTTTTAAAAATTACCGTTTCAGCCTTGTTTTACCCTTTCACAGTTAGGAGCCTTGAAACATGTTTAACCTCAGAACTCTGTACCAATGGTACAACTTTGTGAACAAAGAGTTGTACCATTGAGAGGACTCCTGACACATCAGGCAAACAACCTTTTGATCAATGTTGAACTTACATTATTTCTTATTTATGCTGTGTTCACCACCCTCTTCCTATATAATGTACATTCACCATTATGTAAATGCTTAACTTACTGTGCTTCAGCTTTTTAAACAGTGTTTCAGAGGAAAGGGCGATTGAATCATGAGAAAGATTATATTCTTTTAAATCAGAGGTGAGCAACTTCAGCAGGCTTCTGGGCCAATTTTCCATACACAGAATCCACTGCAAGTTGTACCCCCTTATTCCTGTTTAACTTGTGGAAAGAAAATTCTGGATTAAAGAAAGAAGTCCTTATTTTTCATTAAAACAAGATGTAATATACCCTTCTCTAAAGGAGAGTTGCAGTTGCTTGGAATATACATCTGGGAGCATGCTTCTTCTTCTTTGGAGGGGAAGCATAGCAGGGGGAGAGGGACTCCATAGAGCACAAAATGGACACACATGCTTGGGGCTCATGGCACAGGTACCACAGGCCCTTGATTCAAATCTTCTAATCTTAAAATGTTTTGCCAGCAGTATGTGTTTGGTAATGAATTTACAAACTGATGCCAACATAATTGCAGGCATCTACCCCCTATAAATATTTTCCCGTTCTCTTAATGCAAAAGATAATCAGTGCACATGCAGAGAGGTGAGTGCAGAGCTGTGCTTCCCTCTGGAGGGCATAGGAAGCCCATGTGAACTAGAAAGCCATATAGGCATCAAAAAACAAACAAGAGCTCTGGATTAAGACCATGTAACACTGCTATATCTGCTGGAGAGCCTTACACCTCTTTGGTATAGTGGTTAGATTGTTGGACCGGGACTTCTAGGTTCTAGTCCCTACTTAGCTATGAAACTCTTTGGTTGACCCTGTGAAAGACCAACTGCTCTCCCTCAGCCTGACATTGTGAGGATTAAATGGAGAGGAAGAAAGTCATATATACTGGCTTGAACTCCTTGGTGGAAAGGTGAGACATAACTGCAACTGCAACTAATAAATACATGTTTAGGATCTTTTTTTTTTAAGCTATACTTTTTCTGAATTACCATGAGACTTTCTTGTATAGTCCTAATTGAATTACACTACTGAAACAAAACTTGTTTGTATAAAGTTGCACTCCTTTTGGCGAGGCTTTGCTAACACTGAGCATTATAGTACTATTTTTAATAATTCTCACATTCCTCATGTGCATACTTTGTTCTCGGTCCCATCTTTTCTTAGCAGGATGACACCAGATGTTCTACTGCTTTAAAAGTGAGGAAAGGATGCAATATTCAGGTCGTACTTTTAGACAGTTTCCAAGATGTTGTAGACCAACCATCCCCAGCCAATATTTTATAGTGACAAGTTGGCATACGCATGGATAGGGTTCCATGAAGAATAGACTGAATAGAACTTGATCAAAAGGGGAACTTTGAAACTAGAAGTCCAGAAAATTTCATCTGAGTAAGTTCTTTAAAATGTTCTTTCTTTTCCTTTTTGCAGAGAACATCCTTACAGATTATCATAACTTAGAGTTCAAGCAAATGTTCTTTTTCAGTACATTTTTCAAATGTAACCCATAAAAGAGTACAAAAGAAATGGCTGCCAAGTATGTTACATGTTATGTTGCGTGAAAGCACCCTCAGCACAGTTGCCTTGGGGTTTTATGTATGTATGTAGAACTATTGTAAAATAGAGCACTGTTTTGTCCAAACACTGTTGTATTTGCCAACCTTTGTGCATTGAAATTTTATTATTTATTTGTTTGGAGCAGTATTAATATACCATAAATATATGGTTACTGTTTATATAGTCTTTAATTCATCTGTCCATGTATGCTGTAAATGTGCTAGATTTTAGGGAGAAAAAAAATAAAGAACTGACAAGAATGCCAAGAAGACTGTTATTTTTTTAAAAAAAATCTACAACACTCTTTTATTTTCAAGGACTTTGATTGTAAATCAGCTTATATTACCTGAGTTTGCCTCCAGAAATTGCTTTTCTTTTTTAAACATACTTATAAAATATTTTTGTTTTTAATGGTAAATGTGGTTCCATTATGCCTTTATACATGAGGAAGAAGACTGCACATTTCTTATTTTATTTTCTGTCAGAGTGAGTCAGATTTTTTTCACAACAAAGATAACTTTTTTTTTTTGCAATATTTACTTTGCAGTAATAATTTTTCATTAATTCGCAGTAATAACTCACCTGGGTGACCTCTGATAAAAACAAAATGAATGCATGCATTCTAATAAAATTATAAATCTTAAGACTAATACATGATAAGACCAGGAGCAGAAAATGAAGTCTGTTTTTTGGACTAATATTCTTTTGAGATACTAAAAAAGACATATAAGCAAAGCTTTAGAAATGTTACATTTTGGGGGTATAATTGCTGGAATGGTAATTAGCTGGGCAATTTTGGAGTTGTTGTCCAAATAGTTAATTTGTACAAGCTCTGAATTTAAGATACTAAGGTTTAGAATTGATAGAATCACCCAACTGATCTGGAAGGAGGTGTTCAGTGTTTTTTCCCCCTAAACAAACAGCCCAGGCAGACCCTTGGTTGCCCTCACCCCATGCCAATTTGCAAACAACATATGAAAGTGAGGGAACTTAACAGCATTTTGTCATACAACATGAGAGCTTGATGCTCCAAGCAAAGCGAAGTGAAGTCTAAAACCTAGCTGGGCATGCCCACGCCTTTGATGCTGCTTACATATTTGTTTGCCTAGTGCTATTACCTTGCATGATGCTTTGCTACTGGAGATGACAAATTCCTCTCTTGAGGTACTTACTGTCTTCAATACTGGAAAAGAAGAAGAGGGAAGGAGAAGTGGAGACAACAAATAAACAAAAAGAGCATGCAGTTTTTTTGGCTACAGGTATGGTTTGAGCATTGGATGACAACCCTGGAAACCGGGGTTCAATTCCCTGCTTGGCCATGAAAACCCACTGGGGGACCTTGGTACTTCACATACTCTCAGCCCCAGAAAAGCCCATGATAGGTTCACTCTAGGGTTATCATGAGTCAGAAGCAATGTGAAACACACAACAACAAAAAACACCACATCCACAACCATTTCAGGTAAAAGGTAGGTTTTGATAATATAAATACAGCAATATAGAATGGCAATACGTTCATATAGAAATGTGAAGTCCCCCCCTCAAAATTGAGAAATTTTGTTCCCAGTTTTTTTCAGGAGAAATTGAAAAAATAGATTATGGAATATTTTATTTTAGAGCAATGAATAAAATACTTAAAGAGTTCCTATATTTATTTTCTCCACATCTTGCTAAAAACTATGTAGCAGGTAAACTTTTAGGTAAAGCTATATATAGCATAGCACATCATTGCAATTTCTGGTCTTGATTTGCTTTACTCAGTTCTTTTTAAGAGAATAAGCTCTCTGTGTGCTTGGAACTATGGAAGATTAGAAGATACGAAATAATTTTGTTTTAATAAAGTTGATGGCTCCTTCTGTTTTTTCCCCCCTACTGCTCATAAATGGGTGCCATGTGATAGGGATGTTCCTTCTTAGTTCAGAGCTCTGCAAATCCAATTAGTTATTATTGTCCGAATGAACTGTATTTTCAGTATATCGCAGATGACAATTACGCCAAGCCAACTGGTACGTAACACATTTTATATTCCAAAAGTGGCAAAGTGATTTGCAGTCTGTAAACAGTGCCAATACTGCATTTTTAAAAAAAATCCAAATTTTCCCCATTTTTTTCTTTAAAAAAAATTGGAAAAAAACCCCAGTTTTCCCCCATTGTTTCAAAATTTCTGGAAATTTTACATCTCTACACAGGTATTTCTGGGAGGCTGCTGGAAATATGAAGGGCATGCAATATCTTGGGAGGGAGCAAGAGACCTTTGGATAGCTGTGAGTGGTAGAGTTGGAGAAATGATGAATCACAGATCTGAAGTAGTGGGAAGAGTCACAGGGATGTATCAAGATGTATAAAAGCAAAATGCTGGGGAGTGAGAAAAGCCTTGGAATGCTTTGAAGGAACAGACACAAAACTATAGGTTGTTGTGGGTTTTCCGGGCTTTGAGGCCATGCTCTATTACTATTTTCTCCTGATGTTTTGCCTGCATCTGTGGCTGATATCTTCAGAGGATCTGGTGGCATGGAAGTGAGACAAAGTGTAGTCCCTTGTGTAGTCCCTGGTTGGGAAGGAGCAATTTCCATATGTTACAGTTGGCCTGTGTGATGGCCTATTGTTAAATGGGATATCTCCCAGGGTTGTATTGTTAGTCAGGGGATATGCATAACAGTGCGTTAAGTACATTAGCCATCCATTCTATTGTTTCTTGTAGAGGGACCTCCAGAGTCTGGGTGGTGTTCATTGGCATATTTTTGAGTCTTGATTTTAGTGTCTTCAGTACTGGTACCCAAACCTTGTTTACTTTCCGAGTTTCTTCTTTCCTGTTGAAATTGTCCATGTGTTTATGGATTTCAGTGTCCTCTCTGTGTGGTCTGACATAGTAGTTGTCAGAATGGTGCAGAATTTCTGTGCTTTCAAAAAGCATTATCTGTCCAGGTTGGTTTATAACATGTTCTGCTACTGCTGATTTTTCTAGGTGGGCCAGTCTGCAGTATCTTTCTTGTTCTTTGATTTGTGTTTGGATGCTGTGTTTTGTAGTCCCTATGTAGACCTGCCCACAGCTGCAAGGTATGCGGTAAACTTCTTGTACTGACTGTGAGAGCAGACAAACCATGGAAGATGTGGGACGGGAGCAGGTCAGGAGCAGAAAGGCAGAACACAGTGGCATCTGTATATAGATGGTAGTAAAAGCACAGGATCTTATAAAGTTGCCCACAGATAGCATGTAGAACAGGAGTAGGCAAAGTATGGCTTTTTGAGATTATTGAACTTCCAGTATTCTTTGCTATTGGCTGCGCTGGCTAGCATTGATGGGAGCTGCACTCCAACAACATCTGAAAGTTTGCCCTACCTGAGATGTGTGAAGCACACAGAACAACGTGGAGAACAGATTTGTGAGGAAGTTGAATGCATACGTTTCTCTTTTCAGATAAACTAAAAGAACAAGAAATATCTGCATTTTATCAGCATTTTAATCCCTTGTATTTTGATCTCTGATTCCCAAAGCATAAGACAGGTTTCTTAAGAGGTTAAAAACAATAGCCTGCATAGATAAAGAAGGGAAGCAGTGAAGTGCTGAATGACTTTTTACTTGTTTCCAAGCAGTGAAACTTAAGGAAATTGTGAGTGTTGAATAATTTTGTACTAGTTATCTTTGGATGGTGGGAGTGATGTGAACTCAATAGACCAATTACACCCTTGATTTGATCAGCTTCTTTCCTTGGCATACTTCCCTTGTGAATTTGCAGGAAGGCTGTGAATTGATCCACCCCAACTTCACTGTTTTTCTTCTGTGTCCCTGTTAGTTATAATCAGGATGAGAATATGTACATCTAAATCTTTGTCTAGTATCTGAAATGCTTCTCCACTTCACTAACTTGAACTGTAATGCACTGAAAAAACTTAAGTGAGAGAAAAATTTGGAGTTTTTCTTCACATAGTTTATGCTGTAATGATAAATATTAACTTAACGTGTGATTATAAAATATAATTCGGGGCAAGTTCCACCAGAAGGCAGTAATCATTAGACAGTGAGAAAAGTTCAGAGCAGAGCAGGTGATAACACAAATATAAGTTCAGTGGAGTTGGGACGGACACAACTATCAGAAACTTAGATTGCATAAAGAGTAAGGTTTAAGTGACTGGTTACTTAAAGCATTTTGTCCTACTGTGACTGGAAAGGCTTTCAGAGAGAGAGCCCCTTCTTTCAAGCTCAAACAGCACACAAAAAGAAACTAAGGTGAGTGGGGAACAGGGAAATATGCAAGGTCAGACACCAATTCTTAATGTTGTAAAAAGTTTGGAATGCCCAGGCAGCATGGAGATGGGAGCACAGTTTAAAAACAAGCTGGGCTGGGCCCTCCAAAATTACACGATGACCTGACTTTCCTGGAAATGATATTATCTGTTGGCTTTACAAAGAGGAGCTTCAGTCTTCGGGGGCCTTGTTGGATTCAGAGTCTTGTTGTTCCTGCTGCGGTAGGTAAGTCTTGGGGAGGGAAAAGGAGAGGAGGGGCGGAAATAGACATGCACACAGAGCCAGTGCAGATGGGTCAGGCTGCTTCTCCTCTCAGGAAAGTTCATTCTGGGAGCCTCTGAAATGTGAAGAGGAGAAGCCAGCCCAAAAGCAGAGGGAAAAAGCAGCAGCGAATAGGGATGGTGTAGTTGCTGTTAGCTCGTGTTTCTCTGTTTCACAGAGCAGAAAGGTAACGGGGAGCAGAATGGAAATACTTAACAAAACACACGAACCCCATGCCCCCTCTCCCTATGCCTAGTTCTGGCCATATTTTAACTTCTACTAGCCATCTAGTCAGTGTTGGTTTAGTGTTCTGAATGCTGGACTATGACTCTAAAGACTAGGGTTCAGTTCCGTGCTTGGCCATGGAAACCCACTGGGTGACCTTGGGTGCATCACACTCGCATGAAAAGTTTGCCTTAGGGTTTCCATAAGCTGGAAATGATTTGAAGGCATACAACAACAACAACAACAACAACGCCATCTAGTAACAGCAACTAAGGCAGCAGTTTGCAGGAGGTAGTTACAAACACTTACTTGTAACTGATTTTTCTTCTTCGTGGTCTCTGTGCCTCACACACTAGGAGTTTTCACGCATGTGTGGTACCGTTTGGAAAATTCTAGAGCTTAGTAGCTTGGCGGGAACCCCTCCCCCCTGTCTGCACTGAGCATGCTCAGCCTGCCAAGCAACGGTCTCTCCTCAATTCTTTCCCATCCGCCGTAGCGTTAAGAGGTCCGGAGGTTAGTAGCATTCTTGGCTTTTTTCATGTGCGTTCTTTCTGGCTTTGACTTGGTTTTCGGATTTCGGACTTTGCTTCTTGGATATCGGATTGGGTTTGGTGATTTTTGGACCCATTTTTGGGACTTTTGGGCCCGTTTTCAGCACTTCTAACCCTTTCCTTGTCCCCCCTTTTTTCTCGTCTTCGTCAGCTTTGTCTTCATCAACCTTGCCTTCTCCACCTTTTTCTTTGCCCTGTTTGTGTCTTCTGGACTTCTATGTCTTCTCTTTTTAAGCCTTGTAAGTTGTGTGGTCGCAAGGTTGCATTGACTGATGGACATAGCGAGTGCCTTTTTTGCTTGGGAGAGGCCCATAACACCAAGGCCTGCCCAATTTGCCGGGACTTTACCTCCCAGACTCTTCGGAACCGGTTGGCACGTCTGAAGTCCCACTGCTGGGAACAGTCTCTCAAGGCACACGACCAACTGTCAGTTACGCCAACGATGTCCACGCCATTGACATTGAGTCCACCTGTGACCATGCTGTTGTCAGTATTGGCGGCTGTCACTTCGACAACATCGACGGTATCGGGCTCGGTACTGTCGCTTCGGGCTCCAATATCGGCCTTACCGAGAATCCCCAGGATTTCTTCGGCATCGACTTCGAGGGAGGCTCCTGCGGGCTCGCAGGCAGCTAAACCATCTAAGCTGCTTACTGCCACCCAGCACAAGCGGCCTGCCCCTCCGGAGTCCATCAAGGAGAAGGAGAAGGAGAAAAGAAGAAGAGGAAGGAGAAGCACAGTTCTCCACCTAAGAGGCCTTCTCTTTCCACGCCTCCTCCGACCCAACTCCCGAGGAACTAGAGGAGGAATCAGAGCCCCAGGAGATCCTGGAGGTTTCTGATGGAGAAGGGACCGCAGGCTCAGCGGTGCCTTTGGGCCCGCCTCTGCTAACCGCCGCGGTATCTCCATTCGGCCACCTCGAAGTGGTGGACCGCCTGGAGCATGTTCCAGTCTCACCCCAGGCCTCGTCCTGCCACTGAGGATCCTCGGGTAGAACTACATCCTGCTCTCCGGAACGAAGGGTCAGACAACGGTTCCCGTGCCGCTGGGGGGCCTATCCTGAATGGGCATGGTCTCGATTCCAGCTTGATTCGCTATATTCCTCTGCATCTCATATTGCGAGGTACGGTCGAGAGCATACATGGAGGGAGTACCCAGGATCGTACCGCTCCTATTCCCCAGCATATAGGGACTGGTACCACTACGATGTGAGACAGTGGTCACCATATCGTCACTCCCGCTCCCCATCACGTGGAGCTCACCACCCACAATATTGGCAGTCACCTTCAGACTCATACTCCAGATCGCCGCGTCATCGTCGGTCTCACGAGCACTCACCTCACTACCGGGCGGTATCCCCTCCACCGAGGGTAACCTCTACAGTCTCCCGTCCATCTTCGGAGTCTGTTCCACCGCAGCCCTCAACCGCTGCGGCTACTGTCACCCAGGCAATCCAGCACCTGCGACCTGCAGTGGTGCCAATCACGAAGGCCCCTCAGCCTCAGACAATGACTGCCCCGGCTATTCCGTCGACAAGGTTAACCACCGCTACCGTCTCTACGGTGACTTTGACGGTACCATCTTGTCAGCTGTCGAAAGAGAGATCTCCGCAGAAATCTCCATCTGAGTCCTCCCAGACCTATGAGTCTGGTTCCAACTCCGACAAGTCAACACCGGCATCACACGAATCTCCTCCCCTGGTCTTTGGAGATCCCGCACCAGACTTGGCCCCAGAGAATGTGAAACAGTTCTCGGACATCCTCCTCCGAATGTCGACCGCATTGGGACTGAAGGTCACGGACCTGGCTCCGGCTGTACAGGATCCGGTCTTCCATTACGCAGATACCCGTCCACCATCAACAGCACTGTTACCATTCCTACCAGCCCTGATGGAGGCCCTGAAACATCCATGGGCCCAGCCAGCGTCCACCCAGCCGATCCCACACCGGCTGGAACATTTATACCGGACCCAGAAAGAGGAAGCTGAGTTCTTTACACATCCAGTACCGAACTCTATAGTGGTCGAATCTGCCCAGACCAAGGGAGGGAGGAGAGCGCACACCACCCCGCCGGACCGAGAAGGCCGGAGGCTGGACACCTTTGGCAGAAGGTTTTACTCGGCCTCATCCTTGATAGCCAGGATGGTCAACACCCAGGCCTGCCTCACAGCTTACCTGCGGAGCCTCTTGGATAGATTCCACCCTCTTCTGTCTAACCTTCCAGAGGAGAACCGGGCAAGTGCTAGCCAGTTTTTCAACAAAGCGGTAGCACTCGCCAACCAACAGATCATCTGCTTGAGGCACTCGGTCAAGGTGGCTGCGCAGGTGATGGTAGGCTCCATAGTGTTGTGCCGCTATGCATAGTTACGCTCATCATGTCTGCAGGAGGACAGCAAAAAGAGAATTGAAGATCTCCCTTTTGACGGCCAGGGGCTCTTCAATGCGACGACTGATGAGGCGATGGATCACATCATTAAGGTCTGGTTGACAGCCAAGAAGATGGGCATCCACCAGCCTCCACAGCCTCGCTGCAGCTTCGGCTCGCGGCCTTCGTTCTCCACTTACCAACCTTGCTCATCTTGGTTGGCCCCGTCGTGCCCGTTGACCTCGACTTCCGCACGGAGACCTCTTCGGAGACGCCCGCCTTCTTCTTTGAAGAAGTCTTCGTCCGGGACGATGTCCCGGTTTTGATTCCTTTCGCAGGACGCCGCCACAGCCATTCTTCCATCTGCCAGCAGCCCTAGAAGATCATCCCAGCCTGGCCAGACATCTCGCCGAATGGCGCCACATCACCACAAACTCTTGGGTCCTTTCCATAGTCTGTCTTGGCTACGCCATAGAGTTTGCAAGTATTCCACCGTGAGGCGTCTACTATTCCACCTCGGCCAGCTTGGCTTTGCTGGAAGAGATCCAGTCCCTCTTGCAAAAGGGAGCGATCGAAGAACTCCCATCCTCGGCCACTACCACCGACTTCTTCTCCCGGTACTTCATGGTACCGAAATTGGACAGTACCCTGCTGCCTATCTTGGACCTCAGAGGGGTAAACAAATACATCTGCCCCAAAAGATTCAAGATGGTCACCTTGTCTTCGATCCTGCCTTTCCTTCGACGAGGGGACTGGTTCACTTCCATCGATCTTTGGGATGCTTACTTTCACATCGCCATTTGCCCGCAGCACAGACAGTACCTTCGGTTTGCGATCGACAGCACCTGTTACCAATACAGGGTGCTGCCATTTGGACTGTCCACCGCTGTCAGGTCTTTACCAAGTGCATGGCCCCGGTGGTATCATACCTGTGGATGAAGAGCGTCTCCATCTACCCGTACCTCGATGACTGGCTGTTGGTCGCATCCTGCAGATGGAAACTCTACAAGGACATTCACCAGACTCTGTCCCTCCTGACTCGTCTTGGCCTCCAGGTCAATCTGAAGAAGTCCCACCTCGAGCTGTTGAGGGTCCTTGACTTCATAGGAGCGACTCTAGACTCGGTCTCGGCCAGGGCTTATCTGCCCCTCAAACGAGCACGTACCCTTCATCGAGCAGCATCCGCCATGTTCGATGCCCCAACGGTATCGGCAAGGAGGATCCAACAGCTCCTGGGGTACATGGCCTCGACGACATCAGTCACCTACCTGTCTCAGCTCTGTGTGCACCTGCTCCAGTACTGGTTCGTCAGGGTTTTCAATCTGTTCCTAGACGACCAGAAGCTCTGCCTGCAACTTCCTTGGCAGGCATGCCGCTCCCTCCTTTGGTGGCTATCCTTCCGCCACCTGCTGTCAGGGATGCCGTTCTGAGAGCCGACTCCTCGACTCACGGTCACGACAGACGGCTCCCTGTCTGACTGGGGAGCGCACTGCAGTGACCTCAGAGTCCAGGGACGCTGGATTGACTACGAGACCGACCTCCATATCAACGCCCTCAAGCTCCTCACCATCTGGAAGGCTCTATGGGCATTTTGCAACTTGGTCGTCGGTCACACGGTCCAGATCTTGACAGACAACACAACGGCGGTCTGTTATGTCAACAGACAAGGGGGAACTCACTCGTCCACCCTCCTCTCCATCGCTCTTCAGCTTTGGGACTGGTGCGTGTTGCTCCGAGTTTACCCGGTCGCTGTCCATCTAGCGGGTAAAGAGAACATAACAGCAGATGCCCTCAGCAGGGCCACTTCCTGCCACCACGAGTGGTCCCCTTCGAGGGCAGGGTTCCAGATGATACAAGACCGCTGGGGCAAGCTGTCGATCAACTTTTCGCCACCAGCCAGAATAGAAAGTGTCGCCGGTACTGCTTGAGAGCCGGACGGAGTTGAGGCTCTCTCGGCAACACCTTCCAGTTCCAGTGGACTGACGGGTTCCTCTACGCATTCCCGTCGTTTCCTCTCCTGGGTCGAGTGGTCACCAAGATCCTCACGGACTGAGCCGACGCCATCCTCGTGGCCCCGTACTGGCCGAGGCAGCACTGGTTCGGCCTCCTGTTCGAGGCCGCTCAAGGTTGACTATTCCAGTTCCTGACAGCATCAGATCTCCTGTCCCACTCCGACGGTCTCATTCTCTATCCGGACCTGCCGCTCCTGGCCCTCCACGCCTGGCAGATAACTCCCTAGAAGAGCTGACCATCCAAGATGTCCTGACTGCAGCCAGGAAGGAGTCGACACGCCGGAACTACCACTACAAGTGGCAGAAGTTCCTTGCCTTTGCCAAGGCGTGGGGCGAGCCGGTGTCGCCGGTCAGCCTGCCTACCGTACTTCATTTCCTCCTCCATCTTTGACAACAGGGCCTTGCTTTTCCATCTCTCAAGGTCTACTTTGCCGCGATCGTGGCCTATCAACCTCGAGTCTCCCCTTCGGCAGCTCTCTTCTGAGACATTACCATGAAGCAGTTCATGAAGGGCCTGCAACATCTCTACCCACTGGTATTGCTGCCGCTACTGCCCTGGTCACTGTCCTTGGTACTATCACCGCTGATGTGACCACCCTTTGAGCCTATGGCCACTACAGATGACAGGCTCTTGACCATCAAGACTGCTTTCCTAATAGCTGTCACCTCCACCAGGCGGGTGAGTGAGCTGCCAGCGTTGCGGTCTGATGAGCCCTTTCTTGTCTTCCACAGAGATAAGGTAGTCCTTCGCCCCGACATTTCTTTCCTGCCCGAGGTGGTCTCACAATTCCACCTTAGCCAAGACATCATCCTACCTACTTTCTACCCAGACCTGACTACACCTTTGGAAAGGTCCCTTCAGTCCCTTGATGTTCGTCAGGCCCTGGCATTCTACACAAACCGGACTGCGTCCGGTGCTACGGCCGCCGTCGTAGAGGTCACAAGGTGTCCACCCAGAGGTTTTCCAAATGGGTGGCTCAGACCATCCTGCTGGCTTACGAACTTGCCAAGCAACCTCCGCCAGCCCTGCTTTGGGCTCATTCCACCAGAGCTGTGGCATCCTCAGCTGCTCTCCTGAGGGAAGTAGACCTGCAAGAACTGTGCCGTGTAGCCACCTGGTCCCAGCCATTGACCTTTGTGCGCCACTACAGACTGGACTGTCACTCCCAAAGAGATGCCCATTTTGGACGAGCGGTGCTGGCCTCCATACTTTAGGACCTGACCCACCGTCCACCTGGTAAGCTACAAAATCTCCTAGTGTGTGAGGCATAGAGACCACGAAGAAGAAGAACAGGTTGCTTACCTGTAACTGTGGTTCTTCAAGTGGTCATCTGTGCCCTCACACACACCCGCCCAGCTGTCCCCTCTTTCTCAGGTCCCTTATCGGCGGACTCTAGAACTGAGGAGAGACCGTTGCTTGGTGGGCTGAGCATGCTCAGTGCAGATAGGGGGGAGGCGTTCCCGCCAAGCTACTAAGCTCTAGAATTTTCCAAACGGTACCGCGCATGCGCGAAAGCTCCTAGTGTGTGAGGGCACAGATGACCACTTGAAGAACCACAGTTACAGGTAAGCAACCTGTTCTTCAGCGAAGAAGATATAACTACGTTATAATTTTACCTTTGTAATTGATTTTATAGTTACAGAGCTGTGGCCCCACTAAATAGTAGGGGAGGAATATTCAAGTTCTATCTCATGCAGTGTTATCTTCATGCTTCACATTCTGACAGCGGTGCTGATGAAGCAGGAAGAAACAGAGCATTTGGTACCACAGGCTAGCAGCATATAGCATTTTTTAAGAGAAAAGATACAAATTTCAGTTATTATTGAGAAATAAGAAAGTAAATTGTTACTCTTAAAAATTGTGACTAGCAGTACCTAACTTTTTTGGTGGGCTATGGAGCTAATTACATTCAGGTTTTTTTCTTAACCTTTCAAGACTCCACACAAAAGAACCTATCCTAAAAAGGTAAGTGGGGGGGGTCTCTCCAAACCCTATGCAACCCAAGAAAGCATTTTTGGGTTTCATCAGTTCCTAGATTTTAACTGGGGGGGAAAATCCACTACTGACCTGCCACTCTTTGTTAAGACCCTGCTAATGCATAACTATCTCGTTAACTAGGAAGCTGCAATACAGGATAGAAAGTACCCTGTACTGCAGTTTGGAAAGTATCTCTAACCTTTATTATCCTATATAGATGTAGTTTAAGATTGCATGTGCAAAGTGAAAAATGCAGGGTTTAGGTAGGTTTAGCAAAGATCCTGCCAGCATTATCTTGACTTATAAGTACACATGGATTTGACTGGCGCATTTTTAAAAGCTTGTATATTCTAAATTCTTCAGAAAAGAAACCAGAACAGCTTGTCACAATAAAATCCAAAACATCAAAATCAGCAGTAAAAATAATAACATATATAAGATGACTACCAAGGCTTGAAGCTGGGCAACCTCTACTTTTCCAGTACGGTTTGGACCAAACCTCTCTATGACAGATCCTTTCCCCAGCCTAGTCACACAGTTCCTAATCTTGGACGCCTGCCACTCTCATTTTGCCCTAAGGTCCCTGCTTGAATCTCTCCTTGTATTTGGGACATGGGCCTCCAGGTGACCTTGGTGTGGACCAATTTATTTTACAAGCTATGACATTACAAGCTATGACATTGGTTCAGGCTTAAGGAAGCCAGTCAGAGTCTAATTTACAACAACCAATCGTTCAATCTTATTTTCACATAACATATAGAATGGTTGCTTTATAAAGTTCAAGTGCTCAGTTCCAAATGTGTAATAATGTAATAATATTCAAACTGTCAGACCTTTTTCATCAATCAATCGAGACCCCAGTACACATTCACTCCCCTCTGCTCTCAATTCCTTCAAATGTCTTCCTCCAACTGGCACCAATTCTCTCTCTCTCTCTCTTTCTTTCTTTCTTTCTTTCTTTCTTTCTTTTTCTTTCTCTTAAATCTTCCTCTTCTGCACAGAGTTCTGTGTGCTGGGACTGGCTGAGCTCTCTTATCACAAACATCCTTCACAGCCTTTCATCTAAGAGTCTTCCTGTAACATTTTTGCAAGTTGTCTTCCTCTTTGCTTTTCCTGCTATAGCGTCACACTCCCACATTTCCTGGCCATGTGACTATGTGGCTTCAGGGGGCTGATGTCCAAAACATTTGGAGGACCAAAAGCCTTATTGTTCTCCATATGTGTCCCTTGACTTTGGATGTTCTCTCATTTTAAGGGACAGGAAATAGAGAGCGCAACCAGGAAAGCTTCACAACGACTGAGAATGGCTGTGGGGGAATATCATGGTCCTTTTGTTCGTCTGCTCCCAGCAGGTGGCAGTAGAGCCCAGGATCCAGTTTTGCCATCACTATCTGAACAAATCTTGCCAAGGAAACCCCTTGATTGGTTCAGCTTAGGGTCACCATTAGTCAGAAACAATTTTTTTTTTGTAATAATTTTTATTGAAAGTTTAATTTCACAAATAACCCTTCCAAGCTTAAATCTCCCAGTTGAACTTGCTTATTTCCATTACATACAAACATATTCCATTTCACAGAGAAAAGAGTGATTACATTATTTCTTTCCTTGATTTCTTATACATTTATATCTTTACCGAATTCAATACTCCTTTGCATTATCTTTCAAAGTTCTGGCTATGTTTATTCTTCAAAGAAGATGCTAATTTTTCCATCTCTGCCATATCCAGAACTTTTAACTTCCACTCTTCTATATCAATATATTTCTTTTCTTTCCAGTATTGCGCATATGTCAACCTTGCCACAGTTATTAAATATAATAGTGTCTTCTGATGACTTCTTATCTCCCTTTGTTGCCCTAGCATATTTAGCAAATAAAGCTCTGGTTTCATTTCAAAATTCAGTTTACAAATTCTTTGAATTTCATCATGTACCCCCTTCCAAAATTTTTTGGCTATCTTACACGTCCACCACATGTGAAAAAATGACCCCATCTTTTCATCGCATTTCCAACACTTTGCATTCCCAGTTTTAGTTATTTTTTGTAATCTTTCTGGGGTCAAATACCATCTGTAAAGCATTTTATAAAAATTTTCTCTTAAACTTAAGTTTAATGTAAATATTACATCCATTTTCCACGCTCTTTCCCAGGTTTCTAATTCAATTGAATGTCCCAAGTTCTGTGCCCCTCTAACCATTGTATCTTTAACTACTTCTGATTCCATTTCTCTTTTCAAAAATAATTTATAAAATTCAGAAATTCTCTTCTTTTGGCTTCCTTTCATCAATAAATCTAGCTCATTCTCTTTTTCCTCAAATCCATATCTCTCTAGTATACAAAAGCTTTATTGTTCTCCATATCTGTCCCTTGACTTTGGATGTTCTCTCATTTTAAGGGACAAGAAATAGAGAACGCAACCAGGAAAGCTTCACAATGACTGACAGTGGCTGTGGGGGAATACCCTGTTTCCCTGAAAATAAGACATACCCATAAATAAGCCGTAGCAGGATTTCTAAGCATTTGCGCAATATAAGCCATACCCCGAAAATAAGACATAGTGATAGGCGTGGCTATGCAGCGTACCGGCGCGGAGCGGTAAAGAAGATGGGCAGCCCTTCTCATCTGCCCCATTGTGACAGCTGCTATCTCGGAGGTGACCGGAGAGGTGCGGGCAGCCCCATCAACAAGGTTGGCTCCCCCTGTCAGGTCCCAGTTGTTCTGTGTGTGCTGCAAGCTGAGGCGTAGAGGGAGACAGGGCTTTTTTACACTTTGCAGGGAAAACGGGGCATTCTGATACTTACCGGGCTGGATCACTCCCCCCGCTGATCTAGGCTGATCCGGAGCAGTGCGTGCCCGCGCTACACACTTCTCCAGAGACGAAAATGGTGCTTTCTGGTTGGTGGAGGCTCCACCAACTGGAGAAGCCCGCCAGCCTAAAGCCTGCCCCTGGAAGATTTGCAGCCTCGCGCATTAGCACAGCGATGGACTGGGGCGCGCTGTGCTATTGAAAGACCTTTTTTAAGCGGTCTTTCAATAGCATGGTGAACCACCAGTTCCGGGCGTCCTGGAATGGGCTGAAGTCCGGACATACATAAAGACGACTTAACTATATTTGAATAAATGTAGATTGTTGTACCATACTTAATAAAAATAAGACATCCCCTGAAAATAAGCCATACTGTGTCTTCTTGAGGAAAAATAAATATAAAACAGTGTCTTATTTTCAGGGAAACACGGTATCATGGTCCTTTTCCTAGTCTGCTCCCAGCAGGTGGCAGTAGAGCCCAGGACCCAATTTTGCCATCACTATCTGAACAAATCTTGCCAAGGAAACCCTTTGATTGGTTCAGCTTAGGGTCACCATGAGTCAGAAATAATTTGAAGGCAAATGGCAACAACAAATATGCAATATGGACTGCTCTTTTCAAAGAGTTTCATACAAATCCATCCCAAAAGCTGCATAGAGATTGCATTATTTAGTAAAGGGTAAAAATTTGAATTTTCTTGAAAAGGGAGAGGAAGTGGGAAATTAACACATTTCTATATGTGCAGAGGGCAAACACTATTGTTACCTGCCATCACATCAGATTTGATTCATGATGACTCTATGAGTGAAAAAACAAATTAGTATGAGGGATGATGGAAAATAAGCTGCATTCCAACCTTTCTCCCTGCGCTTTTAATAAAACAAAACATTTTCTGAGAGGAACAGATGAACAAATATCACCACCCTCAGTTCCTTATGCCACTTCAAGATTTTGCCATCCTATTCTGTTGCACTGAAGTAGATAACAGTTTTGATTACTTGATTTTTTTCCCCTCTCATTAATTTGACAGCGAAAACAGATAGGGAAGCTCCATCTCCCTCAATATTATTTAACTGCAAGTCCCAATAATTCCTCACTATTTGCTAAGGCTGACAGCAGCTGCAGTCCCAAAATATTTGGATGGCTACACTTTCCTCACCATCTCTGAGTTTTAAAGAGTACCACCATCCACAGAAGCAGGTCCGCTTCCCTAGCAGGGCCCTTTTTATCTTACACAATTATAGCACTATTTTTCAACTTTATAGTGCTTTATTTCTCTTGTCATGGCTTTAAAAAAGTAGAATCTTGGGTTTTGTAGTTTGATGGGAGATGAGAACTGTATAGCTGAGAATTTTAAATACCTCTCCCTAAACTGCATATCCCAGGATTTCATAGGACCGACCCATGGCAGTTAAAGCAGAACCATAGTGCAAGAATTGTGCAGTGTGAAAGGGGGGTGCTGCTACCTCTCACTGTTCGGAGAAACTGTGCTTTAAAACTACACTGTAGGCAGAAATGCAACACATGCATTTACTAGAAGTTGCTGTTGTAACTTCTTCCCACTTGGCGCGGGTGGGGAGAACATTCGGAGAACTAGTGACATTTTGAACTTTAAACCACATAGAGGTAGCCACCTTGGGCATCATTTTATGAAGAAGAAGGGGATACAAAAACACTCAAGTTCTTGTCAGTAAACGGTGCAGCCACCCTGCCCAAATTCCTCGGACACAGGAAGATGTGCCCTCCACGCACGAGTCCTCCTCCTCTTCCTCCTTCCAGTCGAGGCTCCAACAGGTGGCCCACCTGTTTCCAGCCATCACATCAACAGCTGCACTGCTCCCTTTTCGGGGCCCGCCTATTCGCAATATTACGGCGGTGGATTACAGGAGGAGGGGGATGGAGAGGGGGGGCTTTACCAAGGAACAACGGCTCGTGATTGGCCAACTTGCCTTCGCCACGGCGGAGTCTTTTACCCAACGGCTGAGAGGAACTCTTGGAGCTCAGGTAGGAGGCGGGGCGGAGCTTGCGGAGCGGGGCCCTTCTTTCATTGTGTGAAGTAGAGGCGACGGTTGGTACCGTTTTTACACGCGCCCCCTCCCCCGTCCTCGTGAGAAGTCGAGCGAAGGCAGTTATGTCGCGCGCCCGCTCGCCGTGGTTTTGGCGCCTTCACTGTCGAAGCCTCGCCCGTCCCGTCTGGGAGAGTGGGCGAAGGTTTACTCTCCAGGAGGGCTCGGAAGCGCTGTTTGTTTTGGGTTTTTTTGGAGACTGTAGCTTACAGACCCACTGGTCTGTCTGCTGTGAGTTCTGGGACTTCTCCCAAAGAGTAAAGCTTCCAAATTCTGTTCTTAAACATTCTTTTTTGTACATTGCAACGCGCCCGAGTTTAAGGTATATAAGCCTGTCCCTCACGCTCAGCGCTGTACGCAGAAAGAAGTTCTTGCTCGCGAAGTAGAATTAAAATACAAAGTTTAACGCTGCAAGAACGGAGGAAGTGTTTTGAAAAAATGTTGGCTGAAATAGCTTAAAAGGATACCACTATTATTATTCATTACTAACGTTATTGTGATAAAATTGTAACGCTGTAACATAATACGAAGCAGGGCTGGGCCAAGACGTTTTGCACCCTGCGGCAGAGCAGCAAATGATGCCCCTTTCCACAAGTCAAAGCACATAGTCATTTATGTTTTGCCACCTAAGGGAGAAAATCTCAAATCCTTTTAAGGGCAAAAAAAATCCAACAATAATAGACCAAAATTTGCTACCTATTCACGACACCAAACTGTGTCAAGGGAGGCAGCTGCCTCACTCCTTATAAAAGGGCAAGCCCTAAGTACAGAACACGAAGGCCATTTTCGCACTACATGGTTATAGTGCTATTATTCCACTTTCAACATCCTGTGGAATTTTGGGGTTTGCAGTTTACTAAGACCAAAGAGCTCTCTGGCTGACAATTCTAAAGGCCTCTCCCTAAACTACGAACTCCAGGATTCCATGGGATGTTGAAAGTGTAATAATAGCACTATAACAGTGTAGTGCAGAAATGGCCGAGATCTCACAATCTGTGAGAAGCAACACTATGAATAATAAAATGAGATAGTATCAATTATGTAGCATATCACATTGGTCACTTTTTGAATAGCCTTAAGTTCCTGAGGGGAGGGGGGTGGAAGTATGTGCAAATAATGGATTATAAATAAAGTACTGTAATGCAACATAATTTTCTAGCTGAGAGAGCCCAGAGTGCAGAAACCGATCACTAATTTTGACAAGTGACTACAAGCATACAAGAGAGCAACAAGGCAAGAGCCAAGAGGAAACTAAGTAACACAACAGAGACTTTGCATAAATGAGGAAGCAGGTACAGGTAGATGCTAGAGCAGAGCTTTCCAAACTTTTCATGTTGATGACACACTCTTTATTCATGCATCATTTTACAACATAGTAATTTAGTAAGTAATTCAGCAAGTGGAGGCAGCCCCATCTATCTGAGCCTGGCCCACTGCCACCGCCCTTGCCAGGGCCTTCCTCGGCCTGGGACGGTAATGGGAGAGGCAGTCCCTTTGCCTAGGCCTGGCCCGCCACCATCCTTGCCGTGGTCTTGCTTGGCCTGGGGCAGTGGTAACAGAGGCAGACCCTTCACTCGTTACGTTCACACGACATGCCTACAGAATTGCAGCTGGCACACTAATGTGTTGTGACACACAGTTTGGAAAGCTCTGTGCTAGCATGGGGTTAGCTCTGTGGTCTGCTATGTCTGGAGCCCCCCACACTAGAGAAATGGGAGGGGGAGTGACCACAAGGTCTGAACTACAGTTACCTATAGCTTCATTAAACTTTGTTGTAATATTAACTTTCACCCTCAAGGTAAGATTTGGTATTATAATTTGGGTCCACCTATATGCATATGCACAGTGCTTGAATGCTGATTCATGCCATAGTTTCCTATATGTATGGAGTTGTCTCGTCCCCAGGGAGGACCATGTAACCTTTGAAGACTGTGTAAGATGTGGTTTGTCTTGTGTTTGGTGAGCACTTGATTTGCTGGGTGCCTTGTGTTCTAGAACTATTTGCAGAACTTTCAATAAAAGAACTTTGATCTCTCCCTCTCAGTGTGACTTATTGGCTAACACACTGGACATGAACCCTGCCCAGAGTCCCTTCTCTGGGAAAAATCCAGATGACAGATGATTTTTGGCAACCCAGATGGGTCTTCTGAGGCTTAAGAAGAAGAAAATTCCAGACCATGGGAGTCTGGACGTCAGTGACCAGTAACAGAGGTCCTAAGTGCACACCCAGAGATTTCCCTAGAGGGCCAGCTTGACTTGGCCTGGACATCCGCCAAACGTTGGCACAAAGGTGTCCAATAGGAGATCTACTGAAATTGGAGGGCTTTAGGGAAAGGCTTGGATTGGTGAGTATATGGATTTTTATTTATAACTGCGACAGGAGAAATAAGTTTTTCGTATAGATGTTTTGTGTTTTCACAACAGAAAGTGAAACAGACTTTACCAATCTGGGTTCCCCATGGTGGTTCGGGGAACAGTGGTCTGAAGGGACATGGAATAGTGTGGGAACCAAGCTAGGCATATCCTAGCCAGAAGGTGAAGAATGTCTGGAAAATGTCAATCCAAGGTTCCATTCCATACCCCTCTAGGATGCAGTTTGAAAAACTGGAGTAAATTTGGCACAAAAGAGAATCTGAAACAGTGTTCCAACCAGTGGTGGCCACTGTATAGATTGGAAAATCAACTTATTTGGCTTGTAAATGGAACTATTGATAGAGGAATTATTTTGCAACTTCAGTTGTTTCTAGGTAGAATTGGGAAGTAGGATGAAATGTTTTTTGATCAATTAAGTGAGCATGAGGGAATGTAGATTAAAAACAAGACCATATTGAGAAGTCATAGAAGGGGGAACAGGGACAATGTGCCTAAGTCTGCCTCCTCCCTCCTATGGCTCAGAATTCTCTGTAAACCATGTGTCATCAAATACCCTTGTCACAGGTCAGGAAAGGGGCCTGGGAGAAAAGGGAACAGAGTAGAGAAAGAGGGGGAAAGAGAAATAATTCAAACCTCCCTCCTGGCAACTCCTATAGAGACAGGAGGAACAGTTATAATACAGGCCCTATTCACAACAACTGAATTGTTGAATTGGAAATGTGAAGTGGAATTCTGTAGACAAGACTCTGATGCAGTGACTGATTTGTTCATTCTATAATACAATCACATGAACCAAGTTGGGAAGACTAAAAGCATTGTTGTCTCCAGGAGAAAAATTAGATAGATAAGCCTTTTTCCTGTCATAATTGTCTGATGTTTGTCAAGGGCTGAGGGGTATCTGTCTTCCCATTGTCAGAGACTGTGTGTCATGGCCTGAAAATCTACTGACTTAGACCTGGGGAACCAAAGAAATCCCCAAATTGTTAATATGTTTAATACGTTGTTCATTGGGCAGGGTTTTGCAGATTGGGGATTCCAAATTTTGGAGTCATGGCAAAAATCCCTGTATGAAGCTACAAAGTGGCCAGAGTCAATTCTAGAACGGGCATTGCTGTTGGCTTACAGAGTCTTAAATTCAGCCTCTTTAATGCCAGTGGAAGGAAACACAGAACTTGTTCATGACTTTAGAGTGATTTTCGGAGATTGTATATTCTAGTCATCTTGATTAAAAACAAGAACCCCCTGGAAATTGTGGATTTAGAATTCTTTACAGATGGCAGCAGTTTTGTTGAGCATGGCATCTGAAAAGCAAGATAAGCCATAGTCACATTGTGGTGATACCACAGAGGTGTCAGCCCAGAGGACCAAAATTGTCTCACTAAGCCAAGCCCTAAAACTAGCAGAGGAAAAGACTGTCCGTGTTTTTACAGATTACAAATACGCTTCTAATGTGCTGCATGATCATGGAGCCATTTGGAAAGAACAAGGACTGTTGACAGCTGAAGGGAAGCTAGTGAAGCATGGACCAGAGATTATGAGATTATTAGAGACAGTTCAGGTGCTTCAAGAGGTAGCAATGATGCTTTGCTGAGCACACCAGAAAGGGGGCCATGATATCATAAAGGGTGCAAAGATAGGCAGGAAGCAAGAAGATCATAGCTAGTCTGTAGGAAGTTCTCCTCTCCTGGAATTTGGTTCTGCAAAAGAGCAGCCAGCTTATTCAGAGAAAGAAGGCCAATTGGCCAAGAAGGTAAAATGCCACCAGGAGCAAAGATGGTGGATCATCTCTGAAAAGCAGACACTGGTTCCAAGCTATCATTAGGGTCCAGAGGCAGTGTTAAAGACTTTTCAGTGGACATTTGTGAGCAAAGACTGCAAATCATAGTTGATAGAGCTTACCAGAAGTGCAAGACCTGCACAGTGAACAATCTTAGAAATTCAAAACAAGCCACTCCTAGGAAAGCCTACAGAGGAGTCTGTGTAGGAGAAGGGTGGCAAGTGGACTTTTCTGAATTGCTCTGTAGTAGAAGATGTGAAAACTCTAGTGAATGCCCTAGGCATTGAATGGAAGTAGCACACTCTTTGGAGACCACAATTCAGTGCTCAAGTGGAAACGATGAATCAATCCCTGAAGAGACATTTGTCAAAGATTTGCCAGGAAACACATTTAAAGTGACCAGAGGCCCTACCCATTGCTCTTTTGAGAGTCAGGATCACCCCTAGACTAGGGATGGGAGTTAGCCCTTTTGAGGTCCTGTACAGGAAACCATACTTAACCAGCACAGTGGTGACACATGGGGACCAAATGCATGTAAGCAGAGAGGGCATGGTTGTTAAATATATGCAATGTTTGTCTTCTGTTCTGTCTAGGTTCATCCAGACCCAATTGGCTGTGCCTTTGGATACCCCACAAACTTTCAATAAAAGAACTTTGATCTTTCTCTCAGTGTGGCTTATTGGCAGCACACTAGGCACGAACCCTGCCCAGAGTCCCTTCTCTAAGAAAAAGCCAGAACTCAGCACAGAAGATTATGGTTAATATCTTCTGGGATGACAAGGAGGTTATTTTGCTTGATTTCCGTGTGCGTTGGACAACAGTGAACAGTGACTGCTACATTGTATCACTCTGGAAACTTTGAAAAGTCATCTGTTAAACAAAGACCACGTAAAAAGCTGAATGCAATCCAGTTACATTATGATAAAGCACAACCCCACACTCCTTTGGCAACATCACAGGTTCTTGCACAAATGTGATGATCACTGGTGCCACATCTGCCTCACAGCCCCATTCTAATGCCCTCAGACTTTCACCTGCTTGGTCAGATGAAGGAGAGATGCTTCAGTTATGTAGGTGAAGTGGAAGACTCTATCAGACATGACCAGGGAGTGGCTGAAAGTTTTTCCAACGTGGATTTGATGAGTGGGTTCAAAGTGGTGCAAATGCATCAGCATTGGGGGAGACTATTTTGACTGGTATCATATTGTAGACAGAGAGTGACTTTACACATGTCTGTAGCTGCATATGTCTCATGTTAGTAACAAAAGAGTTATGACCTGACAAACTGTATTTTCAATACAACCGTTGTGTGTGAATGAATGGCATCCGTCAGCGCTGAGATGTGTCAACAACAGTTCCACATTCATTCTATTTGAAAGAGGACTACTGTTGGTCCTGATCCTGTTGTTGCTCTGGGCTGAGGATGGGGAGGGAAAATGAGGCATAAGAAAAGTTGGTATCTCCCATTATCCTTCTGGAGCTTGAAACACCACAAAGCCCTCCATCTAAATTTCTGTTTCCATTTATAGTATGCACATGAGGATGGTGGGATTGAGTAACTGGGTCTTCCCCTGTTTAGCATGTGGCATTGCTCTTCTACCCACTTGGTCGCTTCATCTGATCCAAAAGTTGCTGTTTAATTATTAATGTTATTTTTCACAGGTATTTCTGAAATGAAGAAAATTCTGCTGGTTGATGTTGACTGTGGTGTTGATGATGCTGTAGCTATGATGGTAGCTCTAGCCTCTCCAGATGTTGAAGTCCTAGGGATTACTTGCTGTTATGGGAACACTCTGCTGGAAAATACATCTAGAAATGCCCTCCGTGTGTTACAAGTTTGTCATAAGCTTGAGGTAAATTCCTACTGAATAATATTCCAAACATATTTTGCATGCTGTTATCATGTGGGGGCTGGTACAATGAGAAATTGGCATTTTGTTCTTGCACATATTTGTCTGTGTATAAGAGCACTTTGACACATCATGCCACTGTGACTGCACCAATGATCTCTAAGTAGGTACAAATAACTGCCTTCTGTGAATAGTCACCTACATGGCTAGTGTACCCACACATGGCTTCCTGGCTGTGACTAGCCCAACAAATATTTGTTTGTTCTTCTTCGTGGTCTCTGTGCCTTCATACACTAGGAGCTTTAGCGCCTGCGCGGTAGCGTTCGGAAACTTCTAGAGCTTGTTCGCTTGGCGGGAACCCCTCCCCCACGCCGGTACTGCGCATGCTCCTCCCGCCGAGCAACGGTCTCTCCTCAGTTCTTTCTCGTCCGCCGCCGCGTACGGAAGGTTCTTTAGTTTGTTCCTCTCACGTCGTGCTTGGCTTGCTTTTTTTTCACGGTTTTACGGACTTTCGGACTGTCTTTGACCTCTTTTTCGGACTCCCCCTTCGGTTTTCGTCTTTTTGGATTTCGGAGTTTGGCGTTTCTTCGTCTTATGTCCGCGCTCTTTAAGAAGTGCGTGTCCTGCAGCCGCAAGGTTGCCCTCAACGACGGCCATAAGGAGTGTCTCTTCTGTTTGGGCGAGTCCCACAACATCCGGACTTGCCCAATTTGCAGGGATTTTACTCCCCAAACTCTTCGCAACCGCTCCGCGAGACTCAAATCTTATTGTTGGGAACAGTCTCTGCGGGCGATGAGCGAGACCTCCACTTCCAAGATGGCCGAAAAGAAGACGACCACGCCATCGACGGTATCGGCGGCTCCGTTCCGTCCACCTCGTCGGTATCGGGCTCGGTACCGGCGAAAACGCCGATCTCGGCGTTACCGAGGATCCCGAAGCTGTCGGCGGCTGCCAAGTCAGCGAAAGGATCCTCGACGGCGAGGAAGGCTGAGGCTCCCCTTACGGAGACGCCTGCAAAAAAGCGCCCTGCTCCGGACGGAGGCAAGGGCAAGGAGAAGGAGAAGAAGAAGAAGAAGAGGAAAAGAAGCGCTCCCCGGCTGGGGACGCTCAACCTCCTACTCCTCCTCCTACTCAGCAGCCTTCCAAAGGGCGAGGCGAGTCCGTCGACCTCTCGGAGGATGAGATCGAGGACGTTCCCCAACAGCGCCCGGACTCGCCTGTGGCAGACCCTCCAACCCTGGTGGAGGAGCGCCACCGCCCTCTTAGCCGTCGCAGGTCGGCCGACCTGCAGCAGAGAGAGCCCTCTGCTTCTCCGGAGCGGCGTTCGACCTCCTTCAGGTCCCGGTCCCGCTCTTCCGAGCGTCCGGTGGCCTCGCCGCCTCCGAGGGAGACAAGAGAGGAACAACCTCGCTCGTCTGCCTCCAGATACACCTCGGCGTCCTACGTGGCCAGGTACGCGGGGGAATCTGAATGGAGAGAGCGCCCGGCCTCCTATCGGTCGCATTCGCCATCGTACCGGGATCGGTACCATCGTGGCCCGAGTTGCTGGGAGACCTTCCGGAGGTCCCGGTCACCTCGTCGACAGCGCGAATCGCGCTCGCCTAGAGGGGACGAGGCTCGGTACCGTCGACGCCGAAGCCGATCTCCGTCGGACCGCCGCTCCTTCAGCCGCTCTCCCTCCCCTCGATATCATAGGGCGAGGGAGCCTTCACCACGGTATCGGGCGATATCGCCACCTCCTAGGGTCACGGCAACGGCGACGCGCCCTACGGAGTCGGTGGTGACTGAGCGGGCTACGACGACGTCAGCCTGCCAGACTACCCCGGTCACCACCAAGAGGGTGAAGTCAGTGGTCAGCCATCCCAAGCGGGACGCTGCTGCTACCACCGCCCCGGCTGCGGAGAAGCCTAGGAAGGCAACACCTGCGGCGACTACGAAGGAGCCGGAGAGCGAGCGGCGAGAGGACTCACCGAGCTCAGAGTCGTACGACTCGAGTGCGGAGTCTGAGGTGTCTGAGGCGGCCTCCCAGGAGTCTCCTCCGTTGGGATTCGGGGACCCGATCCCAGATTCTGCTCCAGAGGACGTCCACCAGTTCTCTGCGATGCTGCTCCGCATGGCCACTACCCTCGGCCTTAAGATCGCCGATGCGGAGCCGGAGGATGACGATCCAGCCTTCTCCGTTTTCAAGGAGAAGCGACCTTCCACGGCCCCGCTGCCTCTCCTGCCCCGGGTATCCAGACTGGTGAAGGCCGCCTGGGATAGACCGGCCTCGGCTCAGCCGATACCGCAGCGGTTAGAACACCTCTACAGGGTGCAGAAGGATAACGCCGGTTATCTATTTAATCACCCTGCACCGAACTCTGTGGTCGTCGAGTCCGCGCAGACGAAGGGCTCCGGCAGGCAACACACCACCCCGCCGGACAAGAGGGCAGGAAGTTGGACGCCTACGCAAGGAGGTTCTATTCAGCTGCCTCCTTGCAGATCAGGCTGTCCAACACTCAGGCTTGCCTCGCGGCATACCTGAAGAAAGTGCTCGATCGCCTGCAACCGGCGATGGAAGCGGTACCGGAGGACATCCGCCAAGCCTCCTCCGTGATCTTCAATGAGGCTATCTCCATCGCTCGGCACCAGATGGCCTCCTCCCGGCACGCAGTGGAGATCGCCTCCCGGGTCATGGCGGGATCCGTCGGCCTCCGCCGCCATGCTTGGCTGCGACCGGCCGACATCCAGGAGGACACCAGAAGGAGGATTGAAGATCTCCCCTTCGACGGTGAAGGCCTATTCAATTCGTCCACAGACGAAGCTTTGGACAATCTCGTCAAGGCGAGACTGACCGCAAAAAAGATCGGGCTGCAGCCGGCCACGCAGGCCCGCAGGGCCTCCACCTTCCGCCCATCCTGGCGACGATCTTCCACCTCGTCGTTCCAGCGTTCGGCCCAGTCTGGACAGTCGAGACCGTCCTCCGGCTCATCGGCCAGACGCACGATTAGGCGGCGCCCGCCTTCGTCGAAGAAGTCCTCCTCCGAGACAAAGTCTCGGTTTTGACGTGCCTGGCAGGACCCACCAATACCCACTCTTCAGCCTACCATCAGCGCTCGGAGACCGACCGACTCTCGCTCGACACCTAGCGGAGTGGCAGTATGTCACTACGGACTCTTGGGTGCTTTCCATCGTCCGTCTTGGCTACGCCATCGAGTTTCTCGATATTCCTCCTCGCGGCGTTTACTACTCCACGCCGTCGAGTCCGGCCCTCCTGGAAGAGATCCAATCCCTCCTCCAGAAAGGGGCGATCGAGCAGCTCCCGCAAGAGGCCAAGACCACCGGCTTCTTCTCCAGGTACTTCACGGTACCGAAAGCCGACGGTACCCTCCGGCCGATCCTAGACCTCAGAGGGGTGAACTACTACATCCGCCCCAAAAGGTTCAAGATGGTCACGATACCGTCGATCCTACCCTTCCTACATCGAGGGGACTGGTTCGCCTCCATCGATCTCCGAGACGCATACTTCCATATCGCCATTCGCCCGCAGCACAGACGGTACCTCCGCTTCGCAGTCGACGACACCTGTTACCAGTACAAGGTGCTGCCGTTCGGACTCTCGACTGCCCCAAGGGTCTTCACCAAGTGCATGGCCCCGGTGGTATCCTACCTGCGGACGAAGGGCGCTTCCGTCTTCCCCTGCCTCGACGATTGGCTGTTGGTGGCGTCCTGCAAACAGAGACTTTACCACGACGTCCACATGACGTTGTCACTCCTGACCCGCCTTGGTCTACGAGTGAATCCGAAGAAGTCCCACCTCGAGCCGGCGAGGATCTTGGACTTCATCGGGGCGACGCTCGACTCGACCTCCGCCAGGGCGTACCTACCAGAGTCTCGAGCACAAACCTTGATCCGGGCCGCCGCTCACGCTCGTACGGCCCCGACGTTATCTGCGAGAAGCGTCCAGCAGCTCTTGGGCTACATGGCTGCGACGACCGCTGTGACATATCTCGCCAGGCTGAGAGCAAGACCTCTTCAACACTGGTTCGTCCGCATATTCGACCCCCTGCGAGACGAACAGACACTCCGACTGCAGCTGCCGGGAGACGTCCGCTCATCCCTCCGATGGTGGCAGTCGCGACGCAATCTCATGTCAGGGATGCCTTTCCAACAGCCGACACCGAAGGTGACGGTAACGACCGACGCCTCCCTGTATGGATGGGGTGCCCACTGCGGCGATCTCAGAGTCCGCGACAGATGGACCGACGACGAGACCGCTCTCCATATCAACGCGCTGGAGCTGCTCGCCGTCTGGAAAGCCCTACGGGCGTTCCGCCATGCCGTGGCGGGGCGCACGGTCCTGATTCTGACGGACAACACCACCGCCGTCTGCTACATCAACAGACAAAGTGGGACTCATTCCACGACCCTGCTCGACATCGCGCTCGACCTGTGGGAATGGTGCATTCGCCTGCACACGCATCCCGTGGCGGTTCACCTGGCCGGGCAGGAGAACACCACGGCAGACGCCCTCAGCAGGGACAGCTCATTCCCATCACGAATGGTCTCTCTCCGGAGAGGCGTTCAGACTGATTCGGGACCGCTGGGGCGAACCATCGATCGACCTCTTCGCGACCAGGGAAAACGCGAAGTGTCGCCGATTCTGTTCCAGAGTGGGCCACGATCGTGCCTCCATCGGGGACGTTTTCCAGTTTCCGTGGACCGGGGAACTCCTCTACGCGTTCCCGCCGTTCCCGCTGCTCGGCCGGACGATATCGAAGATCCTCGCCGACCGAGCCGACGCGATCCTGGTAGCCCCGTACTGGCCGAGGCAACATTGGTTCGCACGCCTGCTACAAGCCGCGCGAGACGACCTGCTCCGGTTGCCACCGACACCGGACCTGCTCTCCCACTCCGGCGGCCGAGTCCTCCATCCGGACCTGCCACGCCTGGCCCTCCATGCCTGGAGGATATCGCACTAGACGATCCCGTGCTCGGTACCGTCCTCGTCGCGGCCAGGAAGGAATCCACCCGTCGCAACTATCAATACAAGTGGCGACGCTTCCTGACCTTCGCTAACGAGAGGAGTGAGCCGGTATCGCCCGCGGGGCTCTCGACCGTCCTGCACTTCCTCCTGCACCTCCGGCAACAGGGCCTGGCGTTTCCATCCCTGAAGGTGTATCTCTCCGCGATCGTGGCATACCAACCGCCACGATCTGCTGCCTCGGCCTTCTTCAGGAACGATACCGTTAAGCGGTTCCTGAAAGGACTTCATCATCTCTACCCGCCGGTATCGCCGCCGCTACCGCCGTGGTCCCTCTCGCTGGTGCTCTCGCAGCTGACGAAGCCGCCCTTCGAGCCGATGGCGACCTCGGATGACAGGCTCCTGACAATGAAAACTGCCTTCCTGGTAGCGGTGACCTCAGCGAGGCGAGCGGGTGAGATCACGGCTCTTCGTTCCGATGAGCCCTTCACGGTCTTCCACAGGGACAAGGTGGTCCTGAGACCTGACATCTCGTTCCTGCCAAAGGTGGTGTCCAGTTTCCATCTCAACCAGGACATCATCCTGCCTGCCTTCTTCCCGAACCCGACGACACCGTTGGAGCGGTCCCTCCACTCCCTGGACGTGCGTCGGGCATTGGCTTTCTACAAGGACAGGACTGCTTCCTTCCGACAGACGCCGCATCTCTTTGTTTGCTATGGGCGACGTCGAAAGGGCCTAAAAGTGTCCACCCAGCGCTTCTCCAAGTGGGTGGTGAGGACTATTGAACTGGCGTATGAGCTCGCGAGGAAGCCTCCGCCAGTCCTGCTTCGAGCCCACTCCACCAGAGCTGTGGCTACTTCTGCGGCCCTCCTGCGAGGAGTTGACCTGCATGAACTCTGCCGTGTGGCGACCTGGTCCCAACCATCGACCTTCGTGCGCCACTACAGGCTCGACTGCCGGTCGCGCAGAGATGCCCGGTTTGGACGTGAGGTGTTGGCTTCCGTGCTGTAGGACCTGACCCGCCGTCCGACCGGTAAGCTACACAGTCTCCTAGTGTATGAAGGCACAGAGACCACGAAGAAGAAGAACAGGTTGCTTACCTGTAACTGTGGTTCTTCGAGTGGTCATCTGTGCCATCATACACACCCGCCCTTCCTCCCCTCTTTCTCAGGTCCCTGTAGGTTCTACGGCGGACGACAGAACTGAGGAGAGACCGTTGCTCGGCGGGAGGAGCATGCGCAGTACCGGCGTGGGGGAGGGGTTCCCGCCAAGCGAACAAGCTCTAGAAGTTTCCGAACGCTACCGCGCAGGCGCTAAAGCTCCTAGTGTATGATGGCACAGATGACCACTCGAAGAACCACAGTTACAGGTAAGCAACCTGTTCTTCTCAAAACTCTTACCAAGCCTCCCTAGCCCATCAACACAAAAGTCTCCTGCAAATCAGATTCCTGACCTCCTAACTACAGTACTTCCTCCAGATTCATAGGTTTGACCTTCGTGACTTTCATTATTCACAAGGTGCATCCATGCCTTCCCCCCTCCCATCTCCTCACATTTCCTTGCATTTTGCTGGGCATGGAGAAGGAAGGCAAGTGCCCAAACAAAAGGCAAGGAAATGGGGAGGGGAGGTATGTGTGTGTCTTCCTTCTCCCCTCTGATTCCCTTGCCCCTGGACCCAGGCATTAGGCGGGGAATCAAGGGAGGAAGGCTCACCTGAACCTTTCATCTCCCCTCCAGAGGTCCCCCCTCCTATCCCCTTGCCTCTGGCCCCTGTGTGCAAGGGAATGAGAGGGGGATCGCGAGAGAGAAATTATTTGTGATTTTTTCCCACATTTGTGAGGGTTCTGCACCCTGAACCCTCATGAAAGTGGAGAGGCCGTTGCATTGTTCATTCTGCTCTTCTGGTATTACTCAGTATGAAGTCAAAGAGAAATAGAAAGCACATCCAGACATTGTCACTCTGTCCAAATAGCAAGCAAAGGAATCCAGGCTGTCATGACACAGTGAATCCCAGTAAAGTTTGCTCATTCTCTTACCATTTGCAGATCCCCAAACCAAATAAAACAGAGTTGCTTTTCTAGGCAACTTTTCTTCTGATTGCACTACTGAAATTCACCATAAAATAAAGCAAAGTCAGAATTTTTTCTATCCTCCCTAACAATGTGGACCTAAAGTGGAACAATTAGTAAGAATTAAGGTAAAACTGAAACTGTAGAGCCTAGCAGTCCACTCAGACCATAGACTAGCACACCAGTCCATTATTGCTCTGGAGCAAAAGTCCCTACTGCCGCCCTGAGTCTTTGACTGTTAAATTATTCTATAAGAATCCATTGACTGGGCCTGCCAATCTTTTCTTCCTTCATCCTTCCCCCTGCTTCCCTATTTTCTAGCAATTGGTGTTAAATTCAGATAAAACTGATCTTCCAATTCATTTAACACCCACTCATGATCTAAATTCTCACTCAATGTGTCATGTGAGTTTATGAGTAAATATGCTGTAAAAACACAAAATCCGATTTTAAAAAAAGCTACACTATTGGATGAATATTTTGTTAGTCACTGTTTGACTTAAATCTAGCCACCACAAATTTAGTTCTTGACAAGCATTCTCAAAAGCTTTTTCACAGCAGTATTTAATTGCATCATGTTTTTATCTTTTAAACTTCATATTTATCCAACAAACAATGAGACAGCTTCAACACCTCAAATAAAACTAAAAAAGGCAGAAAGAAAAACAATGAAAAAACAACAAAAAACACAACAAAACAAAAACATTGTAGCGTTATTTCTGTATATCAAATATACCATTCATTATTGTTTACTAGTCCTCTTTTCCAAATCCTACTTCTTCTTTCTCTATCTGTTTCAAAAAATATCTTGGCAAAGATGAGTTACTTGACTTGGTGGTCTTGTTATTTCTGTGTTTACATTGTCATGCTTAATAAATGGATATCATGTCCAAAAGTTATCTTCCTTCCTATATTCTCTAACTGATTTAGCAAGATATATTAAGGCCCTTTCCCCACTACCCTGTTATAGTGCTGTTATTCTACTTCTATGGAATCCCATAGAACCCCAGAATTCCACAGCATGTTGAAAATGGAATAATAGTACTATAACAATGTAGGGCAGAAACTTTTTCATTAAGGGGATATGCCAAACTTGATTTTTAACCATATATTAATATTTAAATATTCTGCAGTTTTCTAACAATGTGCAATTTCTTGTCTTGCTGGTATTGACATCATATTCATAAGCTTTTTATTTTTAAAATATTCATATGCTTTGTGTAGTTTGAAAATAGTAAGTTTTTCACAACAATATCACTTTATGATATTTAATGCTTGACTTTTTACATGAAACTCACATATATACCTAACATATTACAGCCCCTACAACAGAAAGGTGCCATCTTAGAATAAGTTTTACTTATTCTTCAGTATATAATTTTGAACATGGATTCTCTTATATTTTCAAACACTGAGTTTGGCAGAACTAAAGGGTATATTTTAGCTCACTCCATATCTGTAATTTTTTAAATTTTATATTTATTCATTTATTTATATTTATATTTATTTATTTGCTGTCAGATTTGTCTGCTTTTCTAGCCTCTGACTGAATGTGGAACTTTTCTTTAATTAACCAATGATAAAGCTGTGTCATTAAATTGTCAGTTACATGTTCCTCTGTAAAACAAGATCATTTCCTACTTTGCAAGAGCTCTCAAATTTCCTGGTATTGTAGCTAATCTTTTCACTAACTCTAGTGCTTGATCTATAAGTAGATGATTTCAGTTGTTGCCTAGTTATCAGTTTATCCTTATGTAAAAGATCTTTATGTCTAAATATTCTTTTGGCCAGTGATGTAGACTCGAGTCGATTGACTTGGACTCAAGTCAGACTTAAGTCACTTGAGTGACTTGACTCAGACTTGGCTTGGCAAAAATTACACACTAACTTGACTCAACTCAAGACTTGTATATTTTTAGTGGCTGGCTTGGTGCCCTTGCTTCAGTAACAAAACACATTCATCTAGAAACCTTACAACTTACTGGTCACATGACAATCTGTTTCAAACCCAAAGTGTGGGCACATTTCTCAGAGGGAACAGCAGACAGGTTAGGCAATTGGCTTGAGGTGGGGTTGAGGTATGCTCAGCAACCTGTTCTCACTACATATAGGAGGAACTTTCTAAAACTTTTCCTAAGAGCAGAAGGTAAGACTTGTGCGCAGAGTGCATATCTCAGAGGGGAATAGAAAATGTATTATGCAATGGGCTTGAGGAGGAAGAGTCCTTCCTTTTAAAGCTCTTGAAGCTTCAGTAATGGGAAACAAGAAGGATTCTATTCCTCACTTCTGAAAAAGCCCCCAGCTTTTCAAATGGGAACTAAGAATGATCCTCTTCCCCACTTCTGAAGCTGCAGATGGCAAAATCATAAAAGTAGAAGGCTGGCTCTACTTAAATTGTTGAAACTGACTTTATTCAACATTGTCTAGAAATTCTGGAATACAGATTAGGGTGTAAAGTTGGCTTCCAGACTTGAGACTTGATTCAAAAGTATCTTGGAAGGACTTGAGAATTGACTTGAGACTTGGAGTAAAGACTTAAATACATCACTGCCTTTGGGCTTCGCACACTATCTTTACTGTAACCATTTTCTAAAGGTGTAAAAAGTTCTATTGGAGAAGGTTATGGTGACAATATATAATGCCCCTGTATGACATATTTTATTTATGCCATATCCCTTTAAAAAGGGTTTGCTATCTTTTAAATTTTGAGTATTATTAACTTCATAAATGGTCAACCCACTTCCATAGGTTTGTTTCTTTCCATTCCCAAGATGGCACAGAGGAGTAATCCACTATGATTGGGTTAATCCATATCTACCCACATAGGGGTGCTATCTCCCTTTACAAAATGTACCATTTGTGTAGAAATAAAAGCTACAAAATGTGATGCAGCTAACCCACCTTTTTTTGTTAAACTGAACTGAATTGACTTTGAAAACTACGTTTTTTTTCTTTGCAGAAATATAACTAGCTATAATTATAACTATCATAATTGATTGACATTAAACATACATTGTATTGGTATAATATCTTTTATAGATTCCTGTTTATGCTGGTGCTTCTGCTTCAATACTTGGTGGGCCCCTGCTGGATGAATTCTATTATGGCAAAGATGGTTTGGGTGATGTTCCAGATCTCCATGCTCCAGGTTTAGAACTTCTGCAGAAAGAACATGCTGTGCATGCAATGCTAAGAATAGTCAATGAGCGACCAGGTCAGGTGAGATGACATAGACACCATAAAACTGTTATAGGCAAATAATAGGCAAATAAGCTAATTTCTCCCCTTCCTATTATGGTGTGGTGGTCCTCTGTTGCTGCTCTCTACTGAAATTTACTGGTCACAAATCCAAGTGCATGTGGTTGGGCATACTTTCCTGAGCTTCCTGTCAGCATGAATCCAACAAGAGTTGTTTCCTTTCTTAATAATGGCTAGTATACAGTACTGTGATTACAGATTTGTAACATAGAGTAACCAGCAACTTCCAGTCCACCTTAAGAGGCAGTTGAGGGATGAAGGATGAGCTGGTGATTTATCCTTCCCCTCCTTCCAGTGAGTGAGAGATTGACTATCAGAAGCAGAAGCCCATCACCATTCTTTGTTGCAGCCTTGTTTGCTGGCAAGGGGTGATGGTAATGTCACACACACCATCACCAGCTGAACAAACCTCTTTTACCCAATCCAACAGCTGGCTCTACAGTGCATTGGGAGGGGGCAGGCCAGGAGACTGACTTAGTTATATCTTCCTAACTAAGTAGCTGATCAAGGATTCCAACAAATATTCATTTTCAACTTTTTCTTATAACAGCAGAGATGAAAAGGAATGAAAAAAGGGAAAGCAAAATGAAGGGAGAGATGGAGTTATAATTTATATACTGATGCTTCACTTGGTCCCATTAGTAAATTGAACTTCAATATGCATGGGTGTGAGAGCCAGTGCAGCGTAGTGCTTTGAAGCATTGGTCTACAATCCTTGAGACCAGGGTTCAGTTCTCTGCTCAGCTGTGGAAACACCCTGAGTGATCTTGGCTGCATCACACACTCTCGGCCCCAGAAAACCCCATGACAGGTTTGCTTTAGATTGTCAGAAGTCGGAAATGAAGGCACAAAAAAGCAATGTGCATGGTATAGTGGTTTGAGTGTTGACTCTGGAGACCAGGGTTCGAATCCCTGCTCAACCACGGAAACACACTGGGTGACTTTGAGCAAGTCACATTCTCTCAGCCTCAGAAAAGGCAAAACCATGTCTGAGCAAATCTTGCCCAGAAACACCATGATACGTTTTTCTCATGGTTGCCCTAAGTTAGAAACATCTTGAAGGCACACAACAACAACAACAGAAATAATGTGTTTATAAGTAAGTTTTGGTAGACAGGCCAGTTATATTATTACGTCTCTGGATAAACCTGATAATGATAGATTGCACATTCAAATGTAGCTCCCCTCTCTGTTGAGTGACAGATTGTGGAGACTTGTCCTAATTCTGAAGTAAAAGCTTCTTGGCTATTCTAAAGGCTCAGATAATTTCCTTCCACAGTCCATCCAACTATATACCACGGATATATCAGGAGCACCTCGTTATCTATAACTTTCAGCCAAATTTCTAACGTACAACTGAATTTCATGTCTAATTTAAGCAGTGCAAAAAAGATTGCTCCACTAATGCAAAAAGGGAGATCAATATATGTGGCAGCTATTTGTGAAATGCTCTTCAATACAATTATGATCAAAGAATGCTTTAAAAACAAATTGGTGGAAATGTGAAACATTGAAGACCTAGGAACATAACAATATTCTGACCACTGCCTCAGGATGGTTCAGCTACACAAGGATACAGTGCAGCTCTAAGACAGGAACTCTCAAAAGGCAGATACCTTGTAATTAGGATAAGCAAGGCTGCTTTGCACCAAATGGAAGCAAACTATGCTTAATTGTGGACATGGTATTAATATTCAAGATATTAATGTTCAGGGTTGTTGAATTTTAATTGCACTATAACTTGAACCAGGCATTTGCTGAATCCTAGTTCATGCTTTGGTTATGTTATCATACTGTTTCCAACCTGCGATAAGAAAACTTGACTGTACTTTCTCCTTTGCCTATAACAACAGCTTGATCCTAAAAAGTGATACCTATTTAACTACACAGTGAGATTCATGCAAAACAACATAAAAATAAGGATTCAGAATAATTTATATTAGAAAATGGTTATGTCTGTCTTATAGATTTCTCTAGTTGCTTGTGGTCCCTTGACAAATTTAGCATTGGCAGTGAAAATGGACCCAGCCCTTCCTAAGAAGCTCAAAAACGTGTTCATCATGGGAGGAAATATTGAATGTAAGTAATCAGAAGAAGCCTTTCAAGAGTCTCCCTCTCTCCCTCCTTCCCTCCCTCCTTCTGTCTCCCCCCAGCTCTGCTTTCCCATTTCACAAATGAGTTGCATTAGAAATAATATTAACATATTTAGAATGCCACTGTGCATTCACATTTCAGTAATTTATATAAAGTGAAGTCTGTCTGAGTATTTATTATGTTTTAGTTAAAAGGTAGGATAACTGATTCATTGCTATTTGAATGCACCATGCAGGTTTATTGCCAGGTAACTGCAGCCTAAATTAGGTGTCCAGATGAAGTGAGATAAATAACTTTGAAGAATAAATAATTAATGTATAGAAAGTAATGTACGTTCACCCCTCTACATCCATGGGTTTAGTGTTCATTGATTTGATTTTTTGTGATTATTTGCTGCTGCCTCTACTGCTGTCCTACACCATTTTTAAATAGGGACTTATAAGTCTAACCTCATGTTCACAGTCTCTCTGCATGCCTCGCAAAACTGAGAGAGCCTGCAAATGCAAGACGAGGCTTGTAAGTCCATATTAAAAATCTGATAGGGCAGCAGCAGAGGCAACAGCAAGCCCTGCCAGCTGCCCACTTCTGCCTTTTGAAGGAACTCCACTGCCTTGAAGGCAGAAATGGGCGGCTGGGTTTCTCCTCCCGCCTGGGTTCAAATGTATTGTGCACTGTACATTTGAATGCACAGTGAGTTGAATCCACTCCTTTCTCCTTTTTGTGTGTGTTAAATATGGCTGCAGGGGGGCTATAGATGTTCATGGTTTTTCCATTTTCAAAGGGGTCCTATGCCCCTAACCCCCACAAATATGGAGGGCCAACTGTAAAGGCATAGCTGGTATTTCCTTTGAAGTATATTCATTTGAAGGTCCTATTTTGCAATGACCAGTGACTTTTGAAAGAAAAAAA